>JAKSZP010019154.1:0-33188 GCA_022478985.1 Massospora cicadina
GAGGTCATGCATAACATCAACCTTTTAGTTGTAACCACTGTAAATCTTTCTGCCAATGCACTGTTGGTCTATCCTGGTTCCCTCCAACCAGAATCGCCTATCCACTCCCAATATGAGCACCGCGGGGTTCTATTTTGGGTTTTTCTTATATAGATAACTATCCTCAAACTAAATTACTGCAGCTCTAGCACCCTCTGCAGGGCTCTAGTAAATTCACTACTAATGACTAGTTTTCTAGCGTTGGCCCTGAGCATCATCACTACCACGTTGGGAACAGGAGAGTTATAGACACTCTCCTTACATTAATCAACCAACTGCTTAACTATATATGCACAAACTTTTCTGTGTGGGATTTTTGGGAAGTGCACATGGTGTGTGCCAGCTGGTGGCCATGGCAACATTGGGGCACACTCCTGTTTATGCATTATTCTGAGGTTTGGAGCATTCTGGCATTATTTTCACTATTTCTGACCTGAAAATACTCACCCTTCTTGCCTGTACCTGATGGATATGGATTCTTTGTGATCTGCAAGTCATTATTCCCCAACTTTCCACCAAATTTAATAAAATTTACATTTCAAAATCATTATTTTCTTTAAACCACATTTGGACGGTGCAAGAAGGATCAACAACAAAAGGGCCTGATGGTGTTGGCCATGGATAACGTTGTGCAACCCATCGTGGAAAGGGGTATTGGGTTGTTGAAGCCTGATACGCTTTTTATAACGTTAATAAATTTTCACAAAATGAGTTATTAATTAGCTCTTACGGCTTTGAAAAAGACCCCATTTTAGTATTTTGAATTAGCCCTGAGGATCACCGCTTGTCCCCTCTCAATATCCGCAGAACTTAGAAGGTGGAAAATAACTATTATTAAGATATGGGAATGTTTATGCAACTACAGAAGTTATGGTGCGATATGTGGCCTCATCAATAAGAGTGGTCAATTATCCCTCTCCATTCTATGATTCAAAAACGTACCCTGGGGGAATGGTAGAACCTGAATAAGCGTTTGGTGATGAAGTGTTGGCGTTTTCTGCTTTAAATAAAAATCATTCAAGATATTTCCTACTGAGTGCTACCCTTTCATCCCCTTTCAGATAGATCAGCATGACTATTTTGGTGAATACTGGAGCCTCTGAGAATTTTATGGACTAATACATTGCCAACTACCTTTGGCTGCATTACTTGATTGGTGGTATGGTTAGAGGAGGGGCTTCTCAAGGTATTCCCACACTCAAAATTATGGGATACGTGGACTATCAATTTGGTAGATATCATTTGTCTGACCACTTCCAAGCTAAAAAAACCTCTTGTACCCCATCATTTTGGGTGTAGAGTGGTGGCGAAAGTTTGATGTCAGAACTAACTTGAAAGAAAATACCCTATCCTTATCTTTGAAGGATGGTCACAAGTTGGTTGTTCCTTTGGCCAAAGCCACCTTTCAGGGCAAATTGCCCCACTGACCCAATATTACACTCTCAATCTTGCCCCGTTGCTGAAGCCCTCTGTGAAGGTTCCCCTACCTTCATGTCTGTAGGGGTTTGAATCTTCGTTTGATATGGCTTCAGCTAATACACTACCTGATCATTCAGAATTTATTTGTGAGTTTAAGATCACAGTTGATCTGGTGCATATATCTTCCCTAATTTACCCTTTGACTTTATAGGACTAAGTAGCATTGGATGTGTGGTTTAAGGAGCAGTTGGCCAAAGGCGCGATTTTTCAGCTTACCTCCCCTGTATGCTCCCCACTTCTCTTTGTGGAGAAAGCTGATAGAACATTATGCCCTTGCATAGATTATGGGAATCTAAGCAATGTTACTGTACCAGACCTCCATCCCATCCTTTTGGATTCTCAGATTGTGCGCTATGTAGAGAAGGCTAAAGTCTTCTCCAAACTTGATTGCCTTAATGCTTTCAATCAGATCCAGATTAAGAAGGGCCAGGAGTGGCTAACTGCATTCCATACCAGAAAAGGGATTTTCCAGTTTCAGATCATGCCCTTTGGGCTTAAGAATGTCCCTTCTATCTTTCAACCCATATTGATAGAGCTTTGGGGGACCTGCTGGGGGTATACACGGTTGCCTACATTAATTATTTTTAGGTGTTTTCCCCTGATCATGAGCCCCATGCAGTACACCTTTGGCAAGTGGTGGAGCGGTTGAAAGCAGCCAGCCTTACACTGAAGATCAACAAGTGTGAATTTTTCAAGTCCCAGGTCACCTTTCTGGGCAACGTCATGTTTGACCAAGGACACATGATAACTCCAGAAAAAGAAAAAGCAATTCATGAGTGGCCTACCATGACTTCAGTCAAAAAATCGATAAGTTTTTTGGGGACGTGTACGTTCCTCAAGAAGTTCACACCCAACATGTCTGAGGTGGTGGTGCCCCAGTATAAGGCGCGTGGGGCAAAAGTGCTTCAGTGGTCCCCCATTTTGGAGGATGCTTTTTAAGCAGTAAAGAGCACCCTGTTGTCCACGTCCATCCTTCGCCATGTAGATCCTGATAAGGAGTTCATTGTGTCTACTGATGCCTCCAACTTTGCCATAGTGTCAGCCTTATTACAAGTAGGCAAAGATGGAATAGAGAATCCAGTGGGATATTTTTTTAGGAAGATGTTTCTACCAGAGTTTAACTAAGCCATATATGATAAAGAGTTATTAGAAGCGGTGAAGCGTTGGGGGTGGAAGGTGAGTCAGTAAGGGCATATGGCTACCAACCTGAAGGTTGTGGGTTCGATTCCCACCCTTTGCACATCAATTGGGGTGCCAGCCAAAGGAAGCTATTGGCGGTTAGTAGGTCTAATAACACGAAAACCTTACCCATGATGTAACCAGAAAAATTTGAGTCCTGATACAGAGGTGGAAAAACTTTCTTCGATGGAGTTGACCCTGTTCAGGTTTCATGTCATTTCTTTCTTTCAGTTATGCCTGTCCCCTGGTCAGCTTGCCTCAGTTAAATTAAAGAAGTGGTGAAGCGTTGACTTATTTTCGCCATCACTTGCATGGATCTTCCTACCCTTTCTGCGTATATACAGATCAATGTGCCTTACTGTGCTACCACGCACCTCATGTCAACTCCATGGCAGACCCGTTGGCATGAGACCCTTGCCCAATTTGCATTTTCTTATGAGTTAACCAAGGGCAAGGAGAATGGGTTGGCGGATGCTTTGAGCTGCAATCCTGAATTAGCTCCCAATCCAAAGGAGGTGGAGGTTCATAACACCCAGTTGGTGATTTCACCGGGTAAGATTATATCTCAACTTCCCTCTTACATGGCTAACAGGCCAGCCCTTGCACCTCTGGAAAATATGGAGGAATACAGTATGTTCAGAAAGGTAGTTCTTTCTCAGCTGTTATCATCTGAATATACTATGGTACTTGCTAAGAGCGCGCTGAATCAGGAGAATCTAATCAGGGGTTATCATATAAAGGATGAGATGGTGTGGTTTCAGGGGCGCCTATGGGTTACTGCTGGACCATTTTGCCTGGAAATTATCTGGTACCATCATTATGGAATCACTGTTGGTCATCCTGGGAAAGCAAAGACTTTGGAGTTAATTCGATGCACCTACTATTGGAAAGGCTTACCTTCTCAGGTGGGATGTTATTGTAGAGTGCCTGATCTGCAATCAAATGAAACCAAATCGACAACCTTTAGCAGGGTTGTTTGTACCAGTTAAAAAGGCTGAAGGGCCCTATACTTCTCTATTGGTTGATTACACTATGGAATTACCTGTTTCTGATATTTATGATGCCAACAGGGTGGTGGTGTACCATTTTTAAAAAGTTTTCCCATTTTATTCCTTGCATAATAACAATAACCGCATCTGAGATGGCTAGACTCTTTGTCACTCATGTGTTTGCGCTTCATGGGGTTCCCCAAGAAATTACCAGTGATTGGGGGTCCCAGTTTACCTCCATCTTTTGGGAAGAGTTGTGTAAGACTTTCAGATTTGCCTTTGCTGTCCAACTGCCTATCATCCCCAAACAGATGGGCAGACTGAACGAGTGAACCAGTGCCTAGAACAGTTTCAGTGGTGTTACACTGCCGCAGATCATTCAGATTGGGTTTCTCACATTCCTATGTCCCAGTTTAGTTACAACAACAGTTTGAATGTTTCTATCCATTGTTCCCTATTTTTCACTAACCATGGTTTTAACCCCGTCTTTAACATGGAGCTCAGCTGTGGATCTAAAGTTGAAGCGGTGGTGGACTTTGCTAAGACTATCAAGAAAGTACACTAGGGGGTTTCCACAAGTTTGGAGGCAACAATGTAAGTATATAAGGAGAACACTGATGGTTAGCGATGAGTGGGTCTAGCGTACAAAAAGGGGATCTCATGATGCTTGATGCTCAAAACATCCCTATCAAGCAGCCATGAAAAAATCTGGGACCAAAGAAAATTAGCCCTTACTGTGTTGTTAGAAAGGTGGGCCACGCCTCATACCAGTTAGATCTTCCCTCTTCGTTTTGAATCTTTTCTGTCTTTCATGAGAGAAAAATGATGTTTTTTGAGGGCCCTCACCAGAGAATCCCGAGCCCTATCTTGTGGATGGGGCGCCATAGTGGGAAATGTAGGTAATAGTAGCCTCCCACTGAGTTAAAAGAAGGCTTGAGTACTTGGTATCTTGAAAGGGATTTGACACTGCAGAAAACAGTTGGGTACCAGCGCATGACTGTGTATATGCCCAAGACCTGTTTAATTTTTTCCTCAAGCATTTTACCAATGCTGCTGGATCTCAATCACAGCAAAACGTTGCTGCAATGAAGTTGGCCCCAGCCCACAAGAGCTTTTCCCTGGCTTAAGCCCCTGGAGGGGGGTGAAGCCCTGAAAGAAAGATAGAGTAATGTCATGGCTTGGTATGACATAAACAATGGATACTAATACTAGGGACAAAGCTGCATGTCAAGAGGCCAAGAAGGTGAAACAGCTGGCCTCCCTGACCTCAAGCATACCTTGGACCAACGCTGGTTGAAGGCAAGATACGCTCAGGTTGGTCCTAGGGGTGCAAGAAAAGTTTGGCACTTCCTAACATCAGGTGCGTTAAAACAAACCAGCTTTACATTAAATAAAAATGGTTCAGTTCAGTTTTTAGGTGAATGGGGTCTCAAAACCCGTTCAGTTTTTGAAATTTCCAGCTTAGGTCAGCCACTCCTACAATCAATTGCCCAAATATGGTTGATTGCCAAGTACAGTTTATTGCCTGATGGAAGCGTGCACCTATTGGTGTGCCTCAGCTTAGACCTGCTTCCTTCAATTGATTGTTTTCCCAAATTCTTTTAAATTCCTCATTTCAAGACCAATATCTCCCGATGTTCAACTTCCCTTATAAATAAAACCCCTCACTAGTACACCTTTTTATATATGTTACCTTGGACAACTCTGTGTGCAGACCTTTTGAGGAGGTCATGCATAACGTCAACCATTTAATTGTAACCACTGTAAATCTTTCTGCCCATGCACTGTTGGTCTGATCTGGTTTCTTACCAACATGGTTGTCTATCCACTCCCAATATGAGCACCGCAGGGTTTTATTTTGGGCTTTTCTTGTATGGATAACTATCCTCAAACTAAGTTACTGCAGCTCTAGCACCCTCTGCAGGGCTTTAGTAATTTCACTACTAATAACTAGTTTTATAGCGTTGGCCCTGTGCACCATGAACTACCACGCTGGGAAAAGGAAAGTTATAGACACTCTCCTTACAAGAACTGAAACTGTTGGGTCACATACTTTCACCACAATGGTGCTCACCTGATTCTGATAAAGTGAAAGCAATCAAACAGTGGAAATACCCAGACTCAATTCCATTGATTTGATCCTTTTTAAGTGCCATAGAATACTATGCCACTTTTATATCCATGTATGGAGACTTGGCAGCACCACTTTTCAAACTAAAAAAAGGAACCAAGTTTATATTGATGAGCCAACATGATATTGCATATGAAAAACTTAATATGACACTGGTGGATAGCCCAATCCTAATTTACCCATATAGTGAAGAACTATTCTATATATTTACTGATGCAAGTGAATATGCATTAGAAGCTATCTTATCACAGAAACTAAATACCATATCTATCAACCAGTAGAATATATATCAAGAAAATTCACTTCACTGGAGAGAAATTATTCAACCTATGAACAAGAAACATTGGCAGTTGCATGGGCCCTCAGAAAATTTTGTTATTATATCCTAGGATGGAAATTTACCATATTTATTGACAATTCAGCACCTCAAGCTATTTTAAATAGGCCAGCTTCATCAAGTCAGCAAATCTGATGGATTTATGAACTGATGGATTCAACTTCAATATCATTTATATTTCAGGAAAACAAAACGTTTTAGTGGATGCCTTATCTTGAATTCAAGTCAAGGATACTAAGGAATGTTTGGCAATGTTTCCAGTTAATCTAGAACCTGATATAGTGGATATTTGCCAATTTCTAAATTCATTCAAAATATTTTCAACTATTAAGGTCAAATTAAAACTCTTAGCAGTTTGCTTAAAATTTATATTTACTAATGAAACTTTATATCACCAAAATGGAGATGAACTACAACAAGTTTAATTGATTGGCCAACTCTGACACTGTATTATCTTAAACCATGCTAAAATGGGACTTTTTGGACGTTCTGCCATGTGGGAATGACTCAGATGCTCATATTGGTGGCCAAACGCTTATGCAGACTGTTGTGAGTGGGTAAAAAACATGTTAGCCACGTCAGATATTTGATAAATCACATGTGGATAACCAGATTTACTCACCTGTTACTACATATGGCCTATATGAATTGTGGGGACTAATTTTTTTGGACCTATCACACCAGTATTGAAGTGTGGCAATCAATGTATTCTAGTGGCCTCAGAATAATTTTCTAAATGGCCAGTACCTATTGCCACTGAAAAAGTGGATGCTCAAACAGTTGCAGAGTTTCTTTTCAACCACATCTTTGCAGTATTTAGCCCATATCAATGAATCCTTACAGATTGTGGGACCCACTTCAATATTAACATAGTTAATGAATTTCTCAAAAACGTGGGAACCTCACAGTCCTCACTACAGCGTACAACCCACACTACAATGGCCAAAATGAATGCTTTAACAATATGTTAATAGAATCATTATCCTGATATACAGTATCTAACCTCACTGAATGGGACTGTATAATCCTCAATATACTTTGGGTTTATTGGACAAAAAACATTGCACAACCCAACATATCCCTTATAAAGAGTTAACTGGTATATAGTTCACACTCTTCAAACTGCAATCATGAGTGAACAAAGAGAATTAAGAAAGGTTTTTGCAACCACTTGTAATCAAGTAACTGAAGAAATTAATACACAGATGAAGGCTATGGTGACACAGGTACAAAAAGCCAACAGAAAATTACCCCATTTTTCAGTAAGGGATACAGTCCTTCTGTTTAGAAATGAGGTACTCAAATCTCACTCAGGAAAATTTATGCAAAATGACAAGGACCATTTAAAATTGCCAAAATCAATGGCAAAGGCTCATATACACTTGCACACTTAAATGAGACAATAATTATGATATCTGTATCAGGATGCTACCTCAAGTTTTTTATAAACTTGTTTAAGGAGGGGAGTGTGATTGAAACCATCAGGAACCTCACTTCTGTCTAAGGAACAAGAAGCTAATATTATATCTCTTGGAACAGAACTGACCATTCCTGAATATACCTCATAACCCTACCCACTTCCCAAAGCAAGAATACCAACCCAATATCCACCTATAAAGTGGGTAACCTAAACTCAATCTAATATACCCTTAATAAATCTAATACCTAATTTCCTTAACTGCCTCTTTTCCATTGAGCCCTAACAGCAGAAGTAGTAAAATAACAAGACCTATTACAGTGCACATAGCACCAACCGTCATGAAAGTTCCCATAATTTAGAAACTTCACAACACCACCAACTTCTTAGAAAAACTATTTAAATTATCAAATCAATCAACTACCAAATTGCTCATTCATAACAATATTGCAAATACTATTAGAAACATATAGGATTTTCACTTGGTAAATTAAAAACTTTTTATTTTACTTTGAAAATAATTAATTTTAAAATTTAGAAACTTTTGTGGGCATGTGCACCATAACTCACCAAAATTTTATCATAATTGGTTGAATGGTATAGGAATACATAGAAGACAATTAAACAGACAAACAAACACTCTTTTTTATACATACAGATATTTTTTACAAAGCTAATGTATATTATAATTATTGCTGGATGTATTATCAGTAGTTTGGGATGAGCCAGTCCTGCAACGGCATAGTCTGTCACATTGGCATCGCAGATGCTGTCATGGCGTTGCAAAAGGAAGGGAAGTTAGCTATAAAATGGAAAAATATTGGCCTGCTTTATCTCTTTTATTATTTTCTTCTTTTGCTTTGATGGTTTTGGAGAACCGTGTCTGGATAAGAGAAAATACTAATCAAATGAAAATATATTTGATTCCTGCCCACCCTGCCCAACCTATATCATGCACCTAATCACAATTGTCACTACGTTAATCATTGTCACATCTGTGACAGGTAGAGACGTTTTTGGCATTCAGCACATTGAAAGCTGAGTTGATTGGCTGCACATGTCTCATCAATTTGAGAGGGGGATACACCGACCAATTTTGTGGAGTGCGCGCACCGAGTCCCTTTTATAGCATGGGTGATTAAGCTAGTTTACCGCGTGAAAATAGATTGTGCCACCCCATCGGATTTTGGATTACCGGCAAATGGGTTTATCGAATATGATGATTCTATTAGTGTACCAATGATATCGTCTCGCAACAATTGGTCAGGTGAACGGTATAATTAATAGTGGGCGGGGACAGATGAAATCAACGGTATCTGAATAGAACGATCCATCGAATAAGTCAAGTTTTTCGTTATAACGTAACGGGCTCCGCCACGCAGTTTCAGGCTAATAGGGGGCACCTGAACCAGGTTTAACACGTTCGTCGCCCAGCGTCATTCAGTTGAGTTTCTCAAGGGGTCCAAAGTGACTATTGACAAATTGTCGAATGCCAGGAAACCCGAAAAAAATAAAAATTTATAACATATTGTCCCAATTATCCAAAATCACCACAAATATGTTTGACTATTTTAACAGAAACTATAATACACTGTAATATAAATAAATGTTTTATCATAAATATAAAGAATAAAAAGTATAGTATAATGTAATTTTTTAATATTTTTATTTTATATTGTGCTGGAAACCATAAGGAACCTCACTTCTGCCTAAGGAAAAAGAAAATAATATCATATCCCTTGGAACAGAACTGACCACTCCGAATACACCCCAGAACCCTGCCCACTTCCCAAAGCAAGAAAGTCAACCAAATCTCCATCTATAAAATGGTCAACCTAAACCTAATCTAATATAACTTAACTAGTGGAATACCCATGCTTCGCTATGGTGTTTATAACTTACCAGAAGTTTCTAAGTTATTTTAGTCTCTATATTGGCAGATAGCCATCAATAAGTTCATAGGCTATTAAATTTATTGGATATTCCAACTTCCAACCATTTAGCCAAAATGAATTAAGCCTGCCAAATTAGCTAAACCATCAATCACTTACTTGAAATTATTGAGCCCATCAAATGACCAAAAAAACGAACCAATACTCAGCAAAAACCAATTGTTGAACATACAAAACAGCTAAAAACTACCAACCACTTATCAAAACCTATGAAACTATCGAATAAAATGAATATGAAATTCTCAACCAAATTGTTATAGGTTAGAAACATTTATGTTTTTAAATCTTATATAGAACTATTATTAAAATTTATATAGGTTTATTAGAAAATAGCATATTACAATTCCCAAACTTTATAAAGTAGTTGTGCCAAGTTTGGTGATTGTTCGCTGCCTCCCCGAGTTCGATTCCGGTACTGGAACTGTGGGTAGGGGACAATTATGACTGTGTTGGCGTTGCGCACCAATGCCCCGAACCGAGATAGCGAATAGCAAAGGCGGTCCATGGAGTTCCTGGCCTATCATACGCCGCGCATGGAGGTTTTCCGAATTTTATCCTTTCCCATTCATTCGATTTCCCTTAATCGGTGCGGTATCGTCCCCAGGTCGGCCCAACCTCGAATAAAAATAAAAGTTCGGTGATTTTTGGTTAATTGCTCAAGAGATAATGCATCCTATATAAATATTAAAGAGAATGATAGTTTTGTAAAGAGAAGTTTAGGCTAATTCTTGTTGATACCCAGTTTAACACAGATTTCTTTGTGGGTTTAGTTTACCTGATAATCTTAATCGATTTTTTTGTATTGGTAGATGGCTACTGATAAAATTAAGAAATCAAATTATATTGATTAAATATAAAATTACCAACCACTCAACCAAACCAATTAAACTTGTCGAATTATCTAAAACATCAACCACTTACCATTGAGCCCAGCAAATCAACCTAAATCCACCAACCACCCAGTCAAAACCAATTAATTTATCGAATCAACTAATCGCTAACTGCTTTATTTATTAAATCCGTTAAGCTTAATAATCAACCTAAAACCACCAACCGCTTGGCAAAACCATTTAAACTATCGAATCAACCGAATATCAAATTGCTCAGCTGTAACAAATACCGATTCCTATTAAAAACAAAATTTTCACTTCTTACATATAAAACTTTATTTTATTATGAAAATTAAAAACTGGTTTTGAGGTGCACACGGACCCCCTCCCATCCATCTATATCCAAATTTTAAAAGCTCTACATGCCGTAGTTTTGGCTGGGCATCTAGCGCACACATACACACTTGTTTTTATTAATATAGATAAGATTCATTATCTAATTTCTTTAACTACCTCTTTAACCTTGGACCCTAGCAGAGGATATTGTAAAATAACAAGACCTACTGCAGTATCTAATTTAACCTCTACCCACGCAACTAGGAACTTTGTTTTGCGCACCTTTTTCTTACGTTTTCTTTCTGAGCTCCAATAGTAGTTTTGGGTGGGTTTATCACTTCGATTTCATTTACACGTCATATTTGAAATTGCTATTATCGATACCAAACCTCCGATTTGTTCGTTAACACATTCGTCGTCCCATCACCCAAATATGGGTGACCGGGCCCCCATGGAAGCATACCCGTCACCCATATTTGGGTGACATGGCGGCGAACGTGTTAAAGTGCTTACTCTGTTTGTTAAAACGAATTGACCCAAGAGAAGTTGATCGACGCTATAGTTCTCACCAAAACTTTGAGGTAACCCCTTCATGTTTGGTATAAACTGGATGGGTAGGATTTGGAAGATTTAAACCCCGACCCGCGTGATTTTGAAGCGCCCAACATATTTATGGGGTGGTTGGTAGCTGATCTTTAAAACTCCAGAAGTTGGTGTGTGGCTGTGTTGGGCTTTTATTCTTGGATGATACGTCATATTTCATCGAGCTAAGGGTTGAAGCTCTAATCTAATAAAGTTAAGGTTAACTAAGATCCCTCATGTTTTACTTTATCCAACTTTTATTCATATCCTCTTATTCAGATTGGATATCGCTTGTTGATCGTTGGTTTATGAGGTATCTAATTATTTGATAATGTACATTTGACACCGCTGGTACCTTTGATTCGAGGCTTCGTTGAATTTTAATTTCGTGTTGCCAAAGAAAAATTTGTCGTGATTAAGGTTGACTCAAGTTCGGCATGCGTTAAAACTTGGTTTTGTTACGCTTCTGGGTTTTTGGTTGCTTTGTTTGGGATGCTTGCGTGTTAATATGGCGCATTAACCTTTTCGGTTGCATGATGAGGGTTGAACGTGCTATAAGGTTGGCCCTGCTCCGGTATGGGTTGGCCTCTGAGTTTGGTTCCGCTATCTATCGATCTCTAGCTTCTTGTAGGGGTTGGGAGGCGGGTCGGCTTGTAAAGCGAGGGTCATCCACTGAAGCTTCGTTTTAAAACTTGAAGCGGGTGGAAGCTTTTTGTTTGGGTTCAAAGGTATCAGTTTTACGAGGAGCCGGTTAAACGTGTCGGTGTAAGACGGTTAGAAACTTGCTTTGTCGGCGAAAACCGACCGTACTTAGAATAAAACCCGACCGGATCATGGGTTACGTTTTAGGTGCCATTGGACTCTACTGGGTGCCCATCCCCTCGGCCCAAGCCTTTCTAAGCGGGCGAGTTTGTGGGTGGCAGCTGATTGCAAAAGTATCTGTGGGGTAGTTTAACCTTTAGGGGGTCCATCCATCTTTGAATTAAAAGCTCGTGGGTTTGGGATGGTTTCCCGCGATGGATAATTCTGAGCCCACCTTTTTGTTTCGAACTGAGGTTTGAGTTGCGTTTTAAGCTTTTAATTTGAAGCGCGTCGCTTGTGTTTATCGAAGGCGTCAAGGCGGTGGGTAGAGTTTTTGTTGGCACTACAAGTCGTTTCAATTGAGTGAATGCTTTTATTTGAGCTAGCGGGAACTTGAGCTGAGGGTCGGGCCGCTTATCTAACGTTTAAGCGTTTTTTCACAAGTATCCATTGCGTATCCTTGAAGCAATGTAGTGTGTTTGGAACTCAAACTGATGCTTCTGTTTAGCGATAAGTCACCCCCATGCCGCCGTCTCACCCCTTCGCTACTGCGCCATCGAGCGGGGTCGGCGTTAGTAAGTTTGATGCTCTGTTTGATGAGCCAACCTCGAGGTCAAGTCAACGGAGCCGGACGGAAACGTCACCCGCCACCGTCGGCAGTATCAAGTCCAAGTCTAGCGTGCCAAACTTTGGCGAGGGTCAAGTTTGGCCGCCCCCTTTACCTCCACCGAAAGCCTGGCGTTCGAAGAGCTGTTCCATCAAACGGAGGGATTTGGTCAGGGTTACCTAACCGGTGATCAGGCGGTGCCGCTCTTCCAACGCTCGGGTTTAGATTCAACGACGCTTTCCCAGGTAACCGAAGCGATAGTTTAAAGCACAGTTCTCTTGGGCGCTAACTCGCCCAGATATGGCAACTCGCCGATTCAAAGGGGGAGGGGTTGTTGCGGTTGCCCAACTTTAAGGTGGCCATGAAACTGATTTCCTTGGCTCAGGCCCATCGGCCGGTGTCGTTGGCCTACCTTCACGAGCGTAAGGTGGCGCCCGTACAAAGCTAACGTACAGCTTGCCCCCTTCCGACGTTTGACGGCGTCCGATTGTCTTTCAGTTCCGCAAGCCGCCGGGGCGATGAGTTTAGTAAAGGGCGTGTCAGCTCCCTCTCTCGGGCGAGCCCCTTTGGTACCCAGCCGGCATCGCCGTTTGATCTTCCCGCTTTGCCGCGTGGGATTAGCTTGATGGACGCTCAAAAATATTATCGGATTTTCCTCAATGCATCCTTTAACCAGGATCTTCTCGATGGTAAGCTTAGCCGAAAGATCTCAACCATCGGTAGGCGGCGCAGTGCGTGACATAATGGTCAAGACCGGGCTTCCTATCGATACTCTGCGCAACATTTGGTACTTTACATCATGGATTCCCACTAACGGCTAGGAACCTTGCTGACACTCACGGCCGAGGCTGCCTCGAAGCCTTTGAGTTTATAATCGCCATGTTCTACGTGGAAAGCGTAATGAATGAGACCTTGACTGAGGTCCCAGTACTCCTGCCACCCAAGGTGAAGGATTCCGCCATCGCTGCCGTAACGGTTATGAGGTCGAGGATGACCTCCTCGCCCAGCCCCGTCTTGCGCCACGCCAGCTCCGCTAAACCGCACGTGGTTGTCGGGAGCTTCCACCGCGAGGTTGGGCCATCCCCGCCGCTGACCTCCAAAAGTACGAAGGTTTCTTTAATGACATTGTGCTCTCCCCAACCGGCATTATGCCCAGTACGCCTCGGTGAGTGCTATGGCTAACCTTACCAGGGGAGGACGCTCGCAACTTCTTTGTTCGCTCCAAGCTCCCTTCGTCCACCCCTCTCGGCCATCTGGTAAGCGGTGCGTCTTTTCTCATGGTTTAGGGAATTGGCGGCCATCCGCGACGGCCAGGATGGCCTGACCAGTGACGAATTTGCGGTTGCCATGCATCTCATTTATGCCGCCATGGCGGGTAGCCCCGTGCCTCGCCACTTGCCCCCCAGCCTTGTCCCTCCCAGCTTACGCCGACCCGACCCTTTTCTAACCCCGCCTTCTCAGCCCTCCGACCCGTTCTCAACCAAAGGTACACACCTCTGGGTTTACGTACTAAGTTGAACAGACCCGAGGCCTTCCTTACCCGAGGGTCGCTCAACTGGCTCTTCGTCGTTTGAACCCATAAACGCTTCCATAGCCGAGGACATTCTGGGTTTGAATGCCCAGCTGAAGCCTCTGATCCAAGCGGTCAACGTGTGCCGATCCAGAACAGCTCAGCTTCAGGGCGAAAGAGAAACCCTGGTGCAACATGCGACGAAGCTACAGGCCAACCACTCCCACGCTCTAGAGCTCCAGGCTGAGCTTCATAGGGAGCTGTCCGAACTGGAGCTTCTCCACAAACAGTTGATCCCAATTCATTCCTCCACCCGTGATAAGCACCTCGCGGCCCAGGAAAGGCTTCGCGAGGCCCAAGCCAAGTATCGCGCCCTGGAGTCAAACCTTCAAGGGGAGCTCGCCAAATCACAGCTAGCCAAGCAATACGTCCAAGCATCCCAACCCATTATTGCTCAGCTTACCAATCAGCTAAACGACCGCTTGCCTAAAGCTGAAGCTTTGGACCCGTTCGCCGCCTTGATTGAGGGCGATTTGCCCCATGCTGATAATGCAGCTGCCACCAAATCTTCCAGCGATTCTCCTGCTGATTTGGGGCTGGCTGGTTTATCGTTTGATGATATTGTTGCTGCTCGCAGTGCTCCCCCCAAAAGGACTGGATCGACCTCCTCGCACGCCTCCTGTCACGCAAGGGTTGAGACCCAGTCGCCAGGGCTTGGCACCCCATCACTCGCCTTAGGTTCGCTCTCATTTGATGCCCTTGTCACCTCTCATGATGTTCCTCTCAAAGGGCTGAGTCAGCATCCTCACATGCTTCCAACTATGCAAAGGTTGAGACCCAGCCATCGGGGTCTGGCTCAACCTCACCTGCTTTGGTGTCATCCCCCTCCGATCCAAATCTGGGGGTTGTTTCCATCGATGAATGCCCTGAGAAAGTATCTGCAGCTAAAAAGGTGGGGGTGGATGCCCATGACACTTGTGCCAAACAGGTATCTGAACAGGTATCTGAGGGTGAAGACTTGGTTTCTGCTGCTGAAAGTGCTGAGAAGGTCTCTGCAACACCTCAGAATCTGGAACCTGAGCTGGATTCATTTGCCGCTCTGATTTCTGAAACCATTGGCCCTGACCAAGCTCAGCTTTCAACCACCTTGATGCCAGATAACTCCAAGGTGCCCAATTCAAGTGTGCCCCAACCGGCTTCAATTTCACATGAGCAGCTGGTGGAAAGCCTTTCAAGGTTTGGGCTGGAATCTGATCTCTTCAAAATGGAGGTGACACCTTCTGACCAACCTGAGTCCCCTACCTTACCGTATACCTTACCTCCTTCACTGTTTGATTCCTTCTCCCCCACCTTCCCACCTCTCAAGCTGTTTGATCCATCCACCTCACTTACTGACCCCTTCCAGGGCTTTGGCAGGGCACTTTCACCCAAATCTCCACCAGATTTTGATCAAGCCTTTGGGGGGAAACGTACATCTACCTTGGGCACTTTCAGCTTTGATGACGTGTTTGGAGAGGCACTTTCTTCCTCCCAGCTTGAAATGACTGGTTCACATCATGTTTCAGCCCAAGTCAATTCTCCTGCAATGCTGTCAGGTGTGGTACCAGAAGACAGCTGCAGCACCTCAGTCTACTTTGATGCTGAAGATGGGCTGAATCGCCACCCAATCTCACCTGCCACCTCTGGCCTCCCTCTGCGGCGTGCAGCCCACTCTGACCCTACTGTCTATCTCCCGGTGGATGCAGCTGCCATGCAGGAGCTTCTAGGGATGGGGTTCACCTCCCACCAAGCCAATGAGGCCTTGGCCAAGTATGATAACAACTTGGAGCTAGCCACCAACCATCTGCTGGATATCCCCCCAGACTCAGCCTAACCTTACACTTTGATCATCCACCTTGCCATTGATGGGTGTTCCACAGGGACAATACCTGTAGGCTTGAGGTTATTAGCTGGATAGCCATTGACCTTACCCTAATAAAGATAGTTGTAATAAAAGTGTGGGTGTCTTTATAGTATGACCTTTGGCGTACACCTTGGCATATGGTACTGAATGCAATATACTTATATAAGCCTTCTCTGAGGGCTAACCATCCTGTCAGCATATTACCCCTGCTTATCCCAAATCTGAACTTGGAAGCTTTTATGCTTGCTGCCTTGGTTATTTGAAGTGCAGCATCAGTATTATATACTAGTTTGGCAATGTGCAGTAGATTGGTGGGATGATGTAGAGGGTGAACTGATATGGGTGGAATGGGCTAATGAGCCAGATCTCAACAAAGCTACTTTAGATTATAATCAACCTAAGGGTTGATAAGTAAATTGGTATATAGGGTTCAACTGGGATTGGATGTCAGAATTGATTTAGTCAACCCCTTTTGATCAATGGTGGGATTAACCACCCATGGTAAAATAATCCAAATGCCCACAAAATGGTTCAAGCAGTGATGGGTTAGCCAATCGAAATAAATTCTGTGGGTGATTTTGGCAGCTGTTGCTTGTTGGCCTATCCACCATCCACAGTAGGTTGCTCCTCAGTTTTAAACTTTATCAGTTGTTGCAACCCAATGCTTAATTTAAACGGGGTATTTTAGTATGCTGATATGACAATTTAATGGCTGTTGCCTTTAACCTAGAAACCATTGCTTAGTAGATATTTTCAATTTACCACCTTGAGCTAATCTACAGCCCCCTCAGAGGATCCCCTAGTATTTATAATAGTATTACCTGAGCATCCTCTCACCTCCAACTTAACCACCCCATCCTTACCTTTAAGTGCCACCATCCCTATAGGGTACTCCAGATAGACCAGTACCTCTAACTTATAGTCAATGGTATACTCCAAACCAAAGCAGGCTTGTACCTAGCCCTCCTTACAGCCAGTCAATTTATGGTATCAGAATGGTCATAAATACATTATATCAACTTATCACTTCATCCTTACCTTAAGATGCCACTGTCCTTATATGGTACTCTAGCTAGACCTGCTGTTATATCCTGAGAACAGCTCACTTGATAATTAGATTCCTGCACGCTTAATTGGGATGAAGTTTGGCCAAATGATCCTTGATTTTGCCAGTGGCTTACAGTATCTGGACCGTTTGGAAACTCACTAGGCATATTAAAATAGCCCTGACTCTTCTGGTCAACTTTGAGCTTAATTTTCCCTTTGTAATTGGAAACTTCTTCCAAGGTAGATAAAGGTACAATCTATGAGTTTGGTACTTCCAGCTTGTCAACACTCTCCAGAGAAAGGATTCTCCTAAAAACTAGGAAATAGATAAAGTAAAATATATCTTTATTAGATGATGTTTATTTGATGATCGTTCATTAGGCCAGGCGCCAGTATTTATACCTCTAGGGCATCTCCTGGCCACATTTAAGTATGCATTTTCAACAGATTATTTTTCACCTCAGTTCAGCCCTTAAACTGATATGACTGAAGCCTATTGATAGGCTTATTGGTGGCAAAATACTCTCAAATTTTAGAGTATTTCAGGGACAAAAATTGCAATAAGAACATGCAAAACTGTCCTATGATCCTCTTGATTTGAGTTTCATCATACTGCTAATAAAATACATCTTTTGTGAGATTTCTGCATTGAGTGAAGTAGATGATGTACCCCTAATTGGGAAATCAGCAGGCCTCTCTTGATAGCACTAGATAATCTCATTCAAGTGGTCCATGTGCAAGTGCTATCATGCCAATTACAAAGATCAACACATGAATTTCACCCTAGGGTGGGAAATTGATTATGTTTTAACATCTATCTGTCCATGAGATTAGTAGACGTTATCTTCAGGTCGATCCACAAATGATTTTTTATGCTAATTAATAAGATTGGTCCCAATTAGTTGGGACTAATTGTTGAGCTTTGGTGCAGTGACAAATTGGCCTGAATCTACAAGTGTACTTGGCCCAAGTTTTTGATAGAATATCTGGATTAAATTGACGTTTATATAATCAGCTTGAGCCATGTAGTTGCTATAGGCTTTAAGGTGAAAACTAGAGTATTAGTTTGAGCATTGAGAAGATAATTAGCCAAATCTTTTGGTTGTCAAAGGGTTTATTTTCAGGTCAACCACCAGAATCTTACATTTACCCCCACTTGATTTAAACATAAGCTCTAGGATTTCTGATTAGCCTTCATTGATCTTTGCCATTTGACAATTTTATCTCAAACTGCTGACAAATCTGGAGTTGAACCTCTTATTGTTTGTTTTGGCCTAAACTGCCAGCGAGTCTGGAGTGGGATCATCTTCCCATCCTCAAGTGTATACTAAAACATTACTTATGTTAAAATTATTATTATTGTTTTATTTTTTATTTATTTATTTTTTACCAATTTTCTTTTTCTTAATTGGCTAGCTTATTGAACCTCCTTAAGAATTTTGCATGGACTCAGTTGTATATATGGCCATTCTTAATATCCTTGATTGTGCATATGAACTTGACGTCTTCTCAATCACTTTGAATGGGCCTACCCAGATGTGATCTAACTTTTGCAATTGGCCCAATCCATGGGGGTTGCAAAATAAAACTTCCTAGTTGACTTTGAATTTGGTTAATTTGCAGCAATTTTCTAAGTCCTATTGATGCTGGGCCTTTTTCACAGCGAAACTATTGTTGAAAGCTTAAGCTTGTAGTTTGCTTAAGGTATCCACAAGCTTCTTGACGTATTGAGGATAAGTGCTTTCTTCCATAATCCTCTATAACTGAATATAGTAGCGTTGGTAGGGCTGGATGTCTTCCATATAATACTTTAAAAGGGGACATTCTGGTTGACGAATGGTAGGAGATATTGTAGGCAAATAATTCTGAACTTGAATAAGTACTCCATTTGGATGATTTGGCTAAAGTTAATTTCCTGATAATGTTCACTAACGTCCCATTTGCACGCTCAACTGTACCATTAGTTTCAGGATGATAGGGAGCATAAAGCATGCCTTGTAATACCATTAATTGGTTGAGCTTAGCAAGGACATTGGTGGTAAAATTTGTTCCATTATCAGTCAGAATAACCTGGTGACATCCATGCTTGTGGATGTTCTAAAGATGAACTTGGCTGTAGTTGCCACTCTTGCTTCCCAAATAGCCTTGGCCTTGACCCATTTGGTCAAGTGGTCAATGCCTATAATAATGTACTTGGCCTTTGTATTGCTTGTTGGAAGTGGGTTGACAACATCAATAGATACAGTGTGCCAAGTGAACTTGAGCCAAACAAGCTGATAAGATGTGCTTATTTTGAAATGGTTTTTCACGTTGACACTCCGCACAGCATTCTAACGTTTCCTGGATGTCAAAATGCATTGACTCCCAATAGTAGAATTGTTTCAGATGCTCTTTTATCTTTTTGAATCCACCATGCCCTATAGCCTTATGCACCACCATTATTAAGTCTGTTTAGGCTTAGGGTCTTGGGAAAATATATTTCTTGCCCTCAATGATCTTGTAAAGCATCCTATTTTTGATATTTGTATTTTTTCATAAATATGATAATATTTTTGGAACAGATTCAGTCCCATCTTAAAACTCTCCAATGGCCATTTTCTTAAACAGCTCATTGGCAGCCTGACTAAGTGTTGCAATGGTGGGTAGCTGGGATAGTTAATCAGCATCTTGATGTTTTTCCCCAACTCAATGCTCAATTGTGTAGTTATAAGCTTGAAGCTTTAATGCCCGGAGGCTAATCAGCCCTCAGGTTCTCTTAAGTTGTTCAACCATCTTAGGAAAGCATGATCTGTAACAACTTTGAAATGAGTGCCATGGAGGTAGACCTAAAATTGCCTGCAAACATATATGATATTAAGCATTCTCATTCCATCACCGTGTAATTCCTCTCATGTACATTTAAGGGCCAACTAGTGAAGGCAACTAAATATTCTTCACCGTCTTCACCAACTTGGGATAACACGGCCCCCACTGCTGTTAGGGATGTGTCAGTTTGGACAATAAATTCACAATCAAAGTCTGGGTATTGAAGAACAGGTGCATCCAATAGGGCCAATTGGAGTTGGTTAAATGCATTCTGGCAATCTGGAGTCCAGTCAAATGGGACCTTATCTTTAAGTAGATAGAAAAGTGGCTCCTCAAGCTGTGCAAAATCAGCAATAAATTGGTGATAGTACCCAATCATGCCTAGGAATACTTGGATATCATGCTTGGATTTGCCCATTTCATTTTGGAGATGTCATCCAACTTAGAGGATTGGGGCCAAAGACCCACTTTATCAATCAAAAATCTGAGGTATCTCAGTTGGTTTTTTAAACTGACATTTTCTGGGCTTGATTTTTAAGTTTGCAGCAGCTAGCCTTCTGAAAACCTCCTCTAAGTGTTCTAGGTGGTCGTCAAAAGTGCAGCTGAAAACGTTAATATTGTCAAGGTACACTAAACACATGACAATTTCAAATCTCCCAGAATTGTGTCCATAGCCCTTTGGAATGTAGCTGGGGCATTGCAGAGCCCTTGAGGCATTCTTTCAGCTGGAATAGGCCCTCTTGGGTTATGATTGCACATTTCTCGCACTCCTCTTTGGAAAGATCTATTTGTCAATATCCACTGTTATGGTCCATTGCTGAGAAGAACTTCAATCCCCCTAGAATAGCAAAGCATTGTCAATTTGTGGCAGAGGGTATGAGTACTTCTTTGTGATGTTGTTCAACTTTTGGTAATCGATGACCACTTGGTTACTTCCATGATTTTTTCACTATTAAAATTCGTGCCGCCCAGGAACTTTTTGAAGGCACTAACATGCCGCAATTTTGGATTGCCTTAATCTCCTTGGATACAGCTTCTTCTGATAATTTTGAGCGTCTAATCAGCCGTAATCAAATCGGTTTATGATCTCCAGTATCAATATTGTGGACAATACCCTAAGCACATCCTAAGTCAAAATCATCTTGTGCAATTATTGCCCAATATTTAGAAAAAACTACAGAGCTTGGTTTTTCTCAGAGTCGGTAAGGTTTCTTAAATTGACCATAAGGACAACACATTAATGCTGAGTAGATCCTTATTGGGAAACCCTAATTTAAAAAAAGTTCCAAACTCATGGAATGAGGTAATTATGTGGTAGGAAACAGATGCAGAAAAGCATTCGTTTGGTGTTGCTTGATGAGAGGGGCCAACTTTGCAGGTTTGCACACAAGATATGAAGTTCTCCATGGCCAGGAATGATATTACCATGGGCAATGTTTGGTTCTAATTGAGATTTAAACCATGGTTGATATACTTCACCATAAAGTCCTTACAGAATATTAATTGTCAGTCCAGTTAGGATGATTACTTGATCTCCAGATGATATAGTAATGTGCTGATTTGACCAAAGTGGGATGTCCTTTGACTCATTATACTGGGTGGGTAGTTTTATATCTTTGACTGCACTTTGACATAATCAATTGGGATTATATTATCTTTTTAGGCCAGATTTATGAATAGGATGGGCATCTTTTTCAACTGCTCTATCCTTATTATAGTAAAATGGGATAGACTGGCCAATAATGGTGAGAAATAACGTCCTTATGAATGGTAAGAACTCCATATCTCCTCAGGAAATCAATTCCAATTAGGTATTCTAGTTCATATTCAGCAACACTATGGCAGGTGCTGTCACTACAATAGATCCAAACCTGAGAGGTAGGGTACTGTATGCACCAAGCAATTTAGCTGTACGTGCTCCAGCTGTATCATATTCCTGACAGTCAGCAACATTGGGCGTAAATTTTGACTTTTTATAACTAACTTTGTGCTGTATATATTGATAGGAAAACCACTATTGACAATGGCCCAAACTTGCACCTTATTTACTGCTATGTCCATATAAATTATATTCATAGTAGTTTTCAGAGGGAATGAGCGAATTTAGAATTACAGAAGAACTAAACAACTCTGAAAAACTGACAAACAAAAAACCACTAATGTCCTTGGCTTGACTGCCTGGTGCTCCAAAATGGGGCAGCGGCAAAACCCCCCTAGCATATTCCACCCAGCGGGGAAACACCTTTGAACCAGATTGACCAGCCCCCAATTCCTTGTGTCGATACATCCCCCAAGGATCTCGCCATCCAACTTGCATGTTCTTAAATGGTGCCTCATAGCCCCATTGTGCTCCCCCAAAGCAAGATGCAATTAGGCCTCTGAGTCAAATATGGCAACTTGTTCCCCTACAATAACAAACAAATAATCAAATTACCCCAGGCACTTATGCAGCCTGCAGGATTTATTGACTTCCACCCCTACAAGGGGTACTTTGACCTTAGCTTCACCTGCAAAGCAAATGCTGCAATCACAGCCAACAATCCCCTGGTGTTCCAGGAAACCCCCATCTCAACCACTCGCACCCAGTTGCCTGATGATACCACTATTGTGGTTCAATTTGCAGGCCTCCCCACCCACCTCCCCCTGAAACTTTATATAAAAAAATATTAGCTGGGTTGTCAGTCTATGGCGCTGACCCCATTTTGAAATTTGTGGTTCTCAACAGAGCCAACCAACTAGCGGGCTCTCACGCCTTTGCAACCATACGCTCAGTATCAAGCAAAATTGCCGTTTTGATTCCCCATCACACCGTTGTCCCCTCTGCCCCTGACCACCCTTTCTGGGCCAGAGTAGATAAGGGGTGCACGATCTGCCCCATTTTTTTTGACCTGGACCACTCAAAGCAGCGCTGCCCAACCATAGTCTGAGATGGAGCCCACATGCTTGACTCCCCCCATGATGCTCCCATAGCCAACATCAACACTTGTTATGAATGGGGCACAATCCTCCAACCCTCCACCCAAAATGGTAGATGCAACTGCCACGGATGCAACCAATAAGGAACTGACATGCCAAACAACCACTCCTACTACAACTAATCAGGAGTAATCATGGACCCTGTCAGCGCTACAGTTCTCTAGACTGGTGCCAAGGTCTGAAGGTGGCTCAAAGCTGCTGATTCACAGAAAAAGGTTGAGAAGGAAGTTGAAAGTTATTTAAGGTATCAAATAATTTAATAGGCTTAAAAGGATCTGATATTTATAGGGTGCGTTGGGACTCAGTGCCTCAGGGATTGTTAGGGCCCCATCCATTCAGGATCTTTCCTGATCTTCCAGAATGGCTACCTCCAGGGCATCCTCAATGGATTGTGCCGCCCACCTGACTGAATTGGTGAAGACATTGCTCATGTAACTCAGGAATTGGGGAGGGGGTTCCTGAAGCTGATTCACCTTGGGTAGGTTCAGAAACCAATTTGGTACAGCCTGACCTGGAAGTGGGGAATTTGATTCGATTGTTATCTTAAATTCTGACAAAGCCCCCCTCAAGTTCCTGTCAGAGGGGGGAATATGGCTGAAGGAACTGACCATGAACGCGATCAACCATAGTCCCATGGTTGATGTTGGCAATGGAGTACTTGGACTTCACCCTATGAATGACTTTATAGGGTCCAGACCAAAGTACGTCTAGCTTATATTGTTGGCCTCCAGGTTGATGGTGATAAAAGAGAACGAGGTCACCTAATTGAAAATTTGGTAAGGAGGGTTGTCCAAGATTAAATCCGGATGTCTCTCTTCCAGTGATGGTGATAATGCCTTGAGTGGCTTGGGCTTGAAGCCAGATAATTTCATCAGCTAAGGCCCTTATTGTTAATTCAGAGTTTAAGGTGTGGAGGTCTTGAGCATTGGCTGGACGCTACTTAGTAGCCAAGGTGCCAGCCCATATAGGGCTTTGAATGGGGACATCTTGATGACTTGGTGGTAGCTTACTCTGTAGGCAAGCAAGGCGCTGGGTAGTTAATGGTTTTAACAAGCAGGGTCCGAGGCAGCTAATTTTTGTAGAATGGAAATAATAGTTGCATTTAGCACGTTCAACCGCCCCATTAGTGGAGAGGTGGTATGGTGCAGCGAAACTCTGGGTAGTGCCAAATAGCGAGGTAAGTTCTTTTACTACCTGTGAGGTGAAATTCAATCCATTGTATAAAAGTAAGGTATGGGGGCACTCATGCTGGGTGAAAAAAGATTGTATGAGGAAAAGGGCTGTGGCTTTGGCAGTAGCAGCTGGGACCAAAATCACTTCAACCAACTTGGTTAAGTGGTCCATGGATAGGATAATATATTTATGGCCATGCAACCCAGTGGGAAGAGGGCCCACCACATCAATGCTTACTACATTGAAGGGCCCAGTTGGGGCAACAACAAATTTTGGAATTGAGGGTTGTCTCGGTCTTGTGATTGGCAAGTCATGCATGCTTCCAGGACCTCCTGGATAATCTCTACCATTAGATCCCAGTAGCATCGTGACTTCAGCCATTTATGAGTCTTTTTGATGGCCCCTTGTCCCATGGTGGAATGACCTACTATAATAACATCAGTTCTGGAGGAGGGGTGGATGTAAGGGAGCCAATTCTCATTATTCTTCTTGTAAAGCAGCCCATCCTTAATTTGTGTGTCTTGAGTCATCCTTTGGAGTTGAGCTTGGACCTCTGGGGTTTCCAACTTCCACTGCTCAAGTCAGCCTATTAGATCATACAGTTGGTCCTCCTTAGGGGTCAACGATGCTAGCACCAGCATCCTGGAGAGGCCGTCAGCATTTTGGTGAATCACGTCAGCATGATGGACAATGGTGAAATCATAGTTCTGCAGTCATAAAGATAACCTGGCTAATCGACTATCTGGTTCCTTCATTTGCTGGAGCCACCGGAGCAAGGAGTGGTCTGTAATGATAGTAAAGTGAGTACCATAGAGATAAAGCCAGAAATGTTTGATGGCTAGCAAGACAGCCAGGCACTTCCTCTCATAACACTGTAGTTCCATTCAGCTTTACTTAGCGTCTTACTAAAATAGGCCACAGGATGATTGACTTGGTTCTCATTATGCTGGGCTAGGATAGCCCCAACGGCAACATCATTTGCATCCATAAAAAGCAAGAAGGGTTGGTCAAAGCGTGGATGGACTAAATATGGGTTTAGTACATAGAGCGGTTCCCAAGGCATTAAAATCCTGTTCTTGCTCAGGCTGCCACTTGAATGGCACATTTTTATGCAGGAGGTAGAACAGCAGCTCAGCGAGGTTGGAAAACCGGGGGATAAACTGTTAATAATAGCCCACCATGCCTAGGAATACCTGAATATCCCTTTGCTTTGGGGCATGTCATCTTTTCTATGGCGTCGACCTTGTCTGGTATAGGCTGGATGCCATCCTTGGAAACCTTGTTCCCCAGGAATTCTAGTTCAGTCTGAAAGAAGGAGAACCTCAAGGGCTTTAGCTTTATGGACGCCTTTATAGCCAATTGAAGACCTCCCATAAATTCTCGATGTGCCCATTAAAGGTTTGAGAAAAAACGGTAATGTCATCTAGGTAGACAAGGTTGCAGGAAAGCTTCAAGTTCTCAAGGATCCCATCCAGGTTTGTTGGAAAGTGGGTGGGGCGTTATAAAGGCCTTGGGGCATTCTTTGTGGGCTCAAATAGTCCTTTGTTGGCTATGAGCGCACACTTAGCTCAGTCTTCAGGGGCGAGTTTAACCTGCCAATACCCGCTGGCAAGGTCCATGGCAGAAAAGTATTGGGATCAGGTGAGCAGATGGAGGGAATTGTCAATTCAAGGCAAAGGATAACTGTCCTTTTTGATGATGGAATTGAGTCATCAATAATTCATCACCACCCAATGGCTGCCATCTTTCTTCTAAACCAGCAGAAGAGGAGAGGCCCAAGGGATGCGCAATGGCACCAGAAGTCTGGCGTCAAGTAGTTGTTTGAGTTTAACGGTCACCTCGGCCTCTTCAACCTCGCTCTTTCAGTAGGGTCAGGACTGGAAGGGAAGAGCATCCCCAGTTTCTACATGATGTAGGACTCTGTTCATTCTTAGGAAATCATAGGTCGAGGTCAAAAATAGGTCCAATATTCTTCCAACAACTCTAGAATCTTACGCTGTTGGTCATCCAAGAGGTCTTTACTGATATTAGTATTAATTAGACTAACCCGGGGTGAAGCTTTCAAGTTGAAGTCTCTCAAGTCCCCAAAGTTTCAGACATCAACAATAGCTTCCACTGGTAGTAGGTGGACATAGGCGTTGGGACTGTTTGGAACTACTATTTTGGGTTTATCAGTAAGGTTGGCCAACAGCACTGATATAGATACAGCAAAAGCTGGATCTAGATCCCCAGACAGTTTAACGCCTCCTTTGGGGATGGGTTGTCTAGGCCTTGGACTTCCAACAGGTACTCCAAGGGGATGTTAAAATGGACCCAGGTGTCAGCAATGACCTGAGACTTTGGGGGTATTGTAGTTGCCTTAGGTAAGTAGATTGGCATGCCTTCTTGTCCATCAACAGCAGGAGGGGGCAGTCAAACTTGGGAGCCCCTAAAGTGATATTTGAGCCAATCGATTTGGCCTTCACTCTCCATCAGACGAGCCTGAGCCTTGACCTCAGCTTTAGAATTGCAGGGGGTCTCAAAAATAAGCGGGACATGATGCCCAAGTAAGGATAGAAAGCCGCCGTTGTAATGGAGCACTGCCAAATAATCTCAAAGAAATTGAGTACCTAGGAGCAGGTCATAGCTGGGGTTATCTAGGGTGACAGCGGGTATGTCCACAGCAAGCTTCCCAAATTGTATCAGAAGAGAGGAATAAACCCCTATAGATCAGGTGCACTTGGGGCCAGCCATGCCATACTATATATAGTGCAGCATATTGAGTGTGATCTTGATGCGCTTCATCAACTTAGAGGATATAACATTCATGGGGGAGCAACCGTCAAATATAGCAAGGACTGGTATCTTATGAACTCGAACTGTGACCCAGGTGACCAGACTTCTGAACTGGGGCGGCAACGTGAGGAACATGGGAGTGTCATCAGAAGAGGAGTAGGCAGTATCAATTTCTTTATTATTATTAGATACCAAAACTTCTTCTCCAGATGCCATAGTTCCAATGTCATTTAAGGACATAGAGGGATCTTAAGGCTGGGTAGAAATGTCAGCATGAAGAGCCTCGTTCATCATGCTAATTGCCCTTTTCCCGCCTCTTTGGCAAGTCATTTCCAGAAGGCCTTGGTGCTGTGTCTGGAACTGTTACTGTCACAGCTAGTGACATATTTCCTGAAATTAACCGCCCTTCTAAAGCCAAGTCAATAAGCCCTTGGAGCAGAGATCAGAACCCCTAAGGATCACCAATGACCTATCTAAGGTTATTGACAAAAAATGGGTTTTTGGTTTTGCCAGCCAGGGCTGAGGAAAATGGCTTATTTGAAGCAAAAGCCTTGGCGGGAATTGAACTCAAGACCCAGAAAATCACAAGATATTAGGTTACAAAATCTGGCCAAATTCGAAAATTTTTGATTTTGTTGAAAAACGACGATTTTGTAGCTCATATCAGATTCCAATAACCACTGGAATCTTCGTGAAGCGACCCCCTATAAATTAAGTCCCAAGATGAGAAAGGCTTTGCTTTTTTTCAGATACAAAGATCATTTTAATAAAGTCTAGGATTTTGGGCACATTTCCTGTATTTGGGTTTTTCCAAAAAATACAACTCTGCTAATTTCTGCAATGGCTGGAGTCCGTTTTCCGCTCTGGTTTGACCCTACTGTTGTACCTGAGTCCTCCACCTAATCTCCCACCTATTCCGCCGGCTCCGCCTCCTCCTATTTTTCTGCCTTTTGCCCTAGGTTTTTTGCCACCCTTCCCAGCTCCCAGAGCCTCATGTCCCTGATGATTGTGGTCAGTTTGGTGTGCGTTTTGTTCCACAGATCTATTTGGAAACACAATACTGACCGTTTAGGATGTCTCTTCATTTTGTTGGGTCACTTGGCCTTGTTGTGTCACCTTTGGCCTGTGTCTTTCCCTCCAGCGACCTCCTGCGCTCTAGTTTCCCTGAAAGTTACATGAAGTGCATCAGGGTCAAGGTGTTTTCTGATTTTTGACCACATGGACTCTAAGACGGTTAGAAGGGTCAGTGAAGGTAGCCTTAAAGTGTAAAGTCGAAGTAGGGATCTTGTTAAGGGCTTTCTTGATCTCTCAGATGCAGGTAAAACCCATTCTTCTATCCAATCATAGGCATTTGAACCTCAGGGTAGGATCCCAACGCAGAAATGACAAAGTTAATAGCATCATCCAGGGTGATATGATTTGTAGTGACCAAGGGTTGTGCTTGGGCATAAAATTGGCAGGCAAACTCGGTGGGGATTTCTCCTTTGTTCAGTTGGATACCCATGAAAGCTTGTTTTTGGTTGGCCAGGGCTTTATTGCTGCTGAACTCTTGGATTAGGGCTGTACAGACCTGATCCCAAGTTGTACACTCCTTTAAACGGGGGTCATGATCTCCCAGGCAGTGCTATTTAGGCAGGAGTGGTTATGCTTTACCTTCTGCTGATTGGTGGCCTCCTCCATGGAGCTCTCATAGGCGTACAGCAAGGAGGCAATGCTCTCTTGTCTGGGGATGAACCTTTCTTTAAAATTAGGTTTAAAGTTAGTTACCAGAGGAGTGGAGAGGGTAACAACAGGGATAGGAGCTGGTTCAGAGATCTCAGTTTTCGCATAATTGTGGGGGCCCTGCTGGTCTAGCTGGCGTCATAGGCCCTCAAGGTCCTCTTGGATTTCATCCCAATTTTTGTTGAGGGATGAAACGGAGGCCTTATTCGCGACTTACTCCTTTAATGATTGAATGTCAGCACCTTGGAGGTGAGGCTGGCCCTTGAAGGTGGTCAAGAGGGTCTCAAACCCTTGACAAGTTTGCTCCAGCTGAGAGATGTGAGCATCAGTAAGCTCGGCAAAAACACTTAAGTTGCCCATTTCATCTGACAGGGTGTCAATGGAAACCCTAGGGCTAAGGTGGACTCCATCCATTCAGAGTTTGCATCCTTCAGCTACATTTAAATTTGATTGCGTAAAGCAGACAAGGCAGTCATCACATCCTTCCGCCAGGGGTCCTCAGGGCCAGCAGCGGTGGGAGCCGAGGGACCTGGGGGTCCATGGGGACCCTCTGGCCCTTTAGGCCCCTCACGCACCTCAGGGCCTTCAGGACCTTCACCCCTAGATGAGTAGTCATGAGAGGCCAGCTACCAATGGTATTGTTGTAGGAATCATACCAGATCCTCAACTTGAAGGAGGCATTAATTCCAAGTTGTTTTGAGGGGTTGGATGTTCTGACGCGCTCATCCTCAAGGTAACCAGAGATCCCGCTATCTAGTACCATTACCTGATCTCGGACTTCATTGATCAGTCGTCAATTATCAATAATGGCCTAGCAGTTGTCATGAATGAAGAAGGAGGCTGCATCATAAAAATTGACGAAGTGTGTATGTAAGGCCTGGGTGAGCCCCAGTTGTTGGGAGACCTCTTGGTGGTACAACCCAACCAGTTGGAGTAAGTGATGGATAGTGGGGTGAACAAAGTGATGGAGGTAGCATTTGGGGCCCAATGCGAGTTCTGCTAATGGCAGCTGAGCCAAGCCATAGAGGTCCCACATGGTAGAGGGAACGGAGGAGGTGTGGGAATGACTAGTGTGGCACCTGCAGAGTAGATGCCATTACCAGTTGTTGGACAACCTTGCTAAGGTTCTCATATTGAAGTTGGTACTGACTTCCATCAATAGAAGGCAGGGTGAACTGGAAAGTGGCTCAAAACTCTAAAATTCAGGTTGAGCGGCTGGTATTTTATGCCACGAGGTACTAACCCATTGGGCAACGCTTCTCAATTGGCCAGCAGCCTGGTCTTTAGGGCTGCTAGTATTTTCCATAGTGATAGACGTTTTCACTTGGGACAGTTCAGAGCCCCCTATAGTAAACAATGTTTGTCAGCACTACAGTTCTCTAGACTGACACCAAGGTACAAAGGTGGCTCAAAGCTTCTAATTTGGAGAAAAAGGTCGATAAGGAAGCGGAAATTTAGTTAAGGTATCAAAATAATTTATTAGGTAAAAAAGGATTCGAAATTTATAGGGTGCATTGGGACTTGGTGCCTCAGGGATCGTTGGGGCCCCATCCATTCAGAATTTTTCCTGATCTTCCAGAATGGCTGCCTCAAGGGCATCCTCAATGGATTGTGTCACCCACCTGATCAAATTGGTGGAAACACCGCCCCACGTGACTCAGGAATAGGGGAGGGAGTTCCTGAAGCCAATTTACCTTGGGTAGGGTTAGAAACTAATTCAGTATGGCCTCATCTGGAAGTGGGGAATTTGATTCGATTGTTATCTTTATTTCCAACAGACCCCTCTAAATCCAAAAAACACCACCCAGCCACCAAATCAGGCCCACCCATATGCCAATCAACCTATCACCTTCAACCAAAATCCCTGGGATTATTTGGAGGAAGTTGATTATTTGATAAATCCCATCCCTCATCTTAGTTGAGACCCCAGGCCTTAAAATGTACTTAAACGCAGTATATGCGGCTCAATTCCCAACTCGCTACTTTGCTTTATGCTCAGATGCAGATGAATTCTGATGTGACCACCAACTCACCCAAGAGGCTGTTGCCTCCCCTGAATGTCACCCCCTCCATAAGGCCATAGTGAAATCAGTTGCAGTCTTGGCCAAGGGGGTACCCACACCTATCCTTCCCCCATGAAACAATTTTATAAAAAAGACTTTCTCCAATTCTAACAAGTTGCCATAAGGCAGTACAAAAAGTTGTAATGGTCACAAAATTTTGCTTAAGACCGCATTACTAGCAACAACATCGCCAACTTTACCACGTTACCCAAAGTTCACCTCGAGGCTGAAAAAGACCTTTCTGAATATATCACAACCCTCCTCATAGCTAAATTTGAAATTCCTAAGCCAATTTGAGACCCTGATCCCCATGTTGAGGATGCACCCACACCCAAGCTCTCAGCGCTCTGCTGCACACTGCTCAACACAGAGGAGGAAGATGAGCCTCTCAATCCTGACTGTCAGGATTTTAACCAAATGGATACTTCTGATAGAATCAGAATTAGGGGTTTCGTTTAGTAGGGCATAATTTCTAGATATTGCCTAGTTCAATACTTTTTAATTTTATAATTTAATTGACTTTAGGTTTGGCAGAAGCTGCGTTCACTGCTGAAATGTCATTTGAAGATCATTGTGAGAGTTTTCGGCAGAAATCCAATGAATCTGTTACAAATTTTCCAAAAATGGTTCTGCTGACTAATTTGGAGCACAGCAACTCATGATTAGGATGCTCAAAGTTCTATTTTATTTACAAATCTATATAAAATTGACCACCAACTTATGCTGAGGATGGATTGGCCTAATATTAATATTTGGTGATTAGATGAGCTGATCTGGAAAGAATCGCTATGAAGTATGAATGAATGAAGTTTCTGATCTGATAGAGTTTTTGGAATCAAAAGGCTGATGGGTTTTCTGGTATTTGATTAGCCAAAGAGTACTTGGGCGTAGTACCCTGAAAGTAGTATAAATAGTCATTCATTCCCTCCTAATAAACATCTCTTGTTTGCCATCTTTCCTGTTTGTTTGAAGTAGCTTGGTGCAACTAGAGTGGGGAAGGTGGCACAGGAGATCCCCAATAGGCATGGGTGTTCACGCCTGGAGTGGCTGGCGCTGACAACTCCCATGCCTCCTCTTTATGAGGAACCAGAAGGAACCTTGCCAGCTGGCTACCAATGGATGAGCTGCATAGCTATCAACCTTGTCGTGTGCAGCGCAGGGGTTCCATAACCACCCAAGAAGGGGGATAGACTTGTCAGGGCATGTCCAAAAGGTTGGTGAAGGGTTGCAAGGGTGGGGCAGAGCAGAAGTGCCTGAGCCGCCCAGGAAAGGGGAAGGACTTGCTGGGGCACACACCAAGGAATTTGAGGCTAAAGGTGAAGCCGTTGTTGGTTGGTTGGTGGGTTGGACGCAGGACTTTTAGGGGTTGGTACTTCAATGAAGGCGAAATGGAAAAGGGAAAACCAGTCTTAATACTGGTTGGACTGGCACACTAGTGGAGCCCATGGTCAATTTTGCAACACCAACTCACCCCCACCATGGACGCATAGTAGTTTAACGCATCTGACCCAGTTTGTTAATTTTAGTTTCTATTTTTACTCTATAAGTTGTTTTGAGTGATCCGTTCATCTCTTTCTGTTTGTTTAAATTCTAGCATAGTATTTTGCTCCTCAGAGCTCAGTAATGTCCGTTCCCTGGTTGGCTTGCCTCAGTTCAATAAAAGTAGTTTTCAGAGGTATTTATTGTGCAAATAATGTGATTGCTGCTTGATTCCTGATTTGATTTCAGACTTGAGAAAATATCTAGGGAGTTATCTGCTTTTGTCATCATGGGATTGGCTATTTGTACATTTTTAAGAGAAGGTAGGTCAGTTGAACATCCAGGTTGGAGATCCAAACCCTGATCAATAATCTGTTTTGTGTAAGTTTTTGACACCTCTGCTCAGGCTTCTTGGGTAATTTTCAAGGGTTTAGTTGCTTTTTCTTTGGCCCAAGTAGTGACCATAAGGACATGCTTAGCCACAATATGGTGGAAGTTATCTTTGGCAACATCTTTGGCCCTGAAAAGCTCATCAGGGTCAGGTAGATTGGTTTGGTGAACATTGGTGGAGTTAGAACATTCCGCCTTTACTCCACCTGCCCTTTTCTCATCTTGATGTCATTGGTGATTTCTAGAGAAACGTTTACCCCAGGCTTTTTGTCTGACTGTCTTTAGAATTGGCTTGCAAAATGCCCATTTTTCCCACAGTTGTTACATGTAATCAGCACTGTTTGCTGATTTTGCTCGAATTTTTGGTTAAAGTTTGAAAATTTCCCCTTGGTCGGACATAGTGTTGCTTTTTGGGCCCAAAATCGGAATTTTGCTGGTCCTTGGGTCAATTAGGGATATAAAAACTGCAGAAACAGCTTCTTAAGTAATTTGTAGCTCCTGGGTTTCCATTTCAACATTTAATGCAGGTATCATGACAAAGTGCAAGTTACAGTAAAACATGACTGCGTGTTTCATTGCGACCTTAGCATCAAACTTATCTATTGCATTGCACCCAAGCAAGACTTGTGCCTCATGGAAAAATTTGTCTGCAAAGTCCTTAATAAT
>JAKSZP010019155.1:0-33108 GCA_022478985.1 Massospora cicadina
CCAGTTAACCTAACATGATGGACATATGACTCCGCCATAAACCCACAGGCTGGTTTGCGCCTGAATTATATACTGGTGTCATCTGACCTCAGGCTGCTGACGTCCAACAGCAAAGTCAATATAAATGTTAAAAGCGACCACATGATTGTCCATGTGGATATCGACCTGTAAGAACCCCTGAGGAACTTCAAATGGCAACTGGCACCTGCCACACTGTGGGATGGGGAATGGCGCCAAACAATTAAAGCCAGACTGGATTGACTGGCTACACATCTGGATCATCACCCAGAGATAGATCCTCTGGATTGATGAGTAAGGATCAAAGAAGATGAAGCACAATAGCATGAAGTTCAAAAAAGCAACAACCTACATGCGAATTGCCACCAAAAACAACTGAAAACTGCACTGGAGAGGTTGAAGCTCAATAGATGGGACAGCAAAGGATGGTGGAGCAAGTACGACAATTAACAAAAGGTATTGGGCCTTAATGGCAAACAATTTTCAGAGAGACAGACCAACTCTACCTACTGATATCCGAACTTAGTGGGGACGATGACCAAATAGGGCCTGGCGAACCTCAAGGAAATCAAAACTAAGGCTAGAATATGGGAAGTAGAGACGGTGTAAGGGGAAGCATCATCAGACCCAGAAATGATCAAGCACGAGATTAAATGCTTCTATAGTGAACTATTTTGCCAATGAGTAACAAGCAAATCAGTAACAGATGCCTTAATTGACCTATTCAATCCTGCTCTTGGGGGCTGTACACCGGAACATCTTGCTAACCTGTCTGCGAAATTTCAATTGATGAAATTAAGTGGGCTCTAAAAGAGTCACGGAGAATGAAGGCTCTGGGACCTGACAACATGTGTGTGGAGGTTTACAGTGCATTCAGCAACCGCATTGCACCAGAATTAAAATCCTTATTTAATTACTGTTTGCAAAATGGACATCAAACCAGGGAGTTCAGAAGACCCAAATTGTACTCTTGTACAAAAAGGGACTCCAATGTTGACTACAGAACTGGCATCTGATTGCACTATCAATGCAGATTATAGGCTACTGACACACATATTATCAAATTGGCTGATGGCCATGGCAGTTCGCACACTCCATAAGGCCCAAAACGGGTTCATCAAGGACTGGACTATTTGTGACATCGTTAGCGTGGTTTAAAATGTACTCCAAGATCTGCGGGAAACTGAGCAGGGATATATCATGTTTCTCGACATGGTAAAGGCCTACAATTGGGTATCGTAGTCATTCCTACACAAGGCGTTGAAAGTGGTCAGTACCCCAAAACCTTTAGGTCGTGGATAGCAAACAATTTACTTAAGCCTAGTAACTAAGATGATTTTCACAGATGGAATAACCAATGACATACCAGTCAGGAAGTGTCTCTGACAAGATGATCCTATGTCACAAATTTTGTATAATTTGCAGCTAACATCTTATTGGCAGTGGTGGCTGTGAGACTCTGGGGCCTAGTCCACCCCAACCAAATGCTGCTAAAAATGTTAGCCTTTGCCAATGATATGGTGGTAGTTATTAGCTCAATGACTGACCTACAGGGCGCAGAGGAGCTACTGGACCTATACCAGTTAGCATCGAATGCAAAGATAAAATTGGCGAAAACCTCTGTAATGAGAATTGACGTCCTGAACTTCAGCCCACTGACTGGCACAAAACTGATCATGAACTCCCAGACAATCCAATACCTTGGGATCTCTTTATATACGGGGCCAGTGGTACTGAAAATGGAGCAAGAGGTATTATCAAGTCTATCAATCCAAATGGCATGCCTGATAAATGCCAGATTATGTCTTGAGGAGAAAGTGCTGGCAATCAACATATTCATCTTCTCAAAATTTGTGGTATGTTGCCCATGTGCTGCCAATAAGCCTGAACCTAAAAAAAATTAAGACAATGCTCCAGGACTTCAAATGGTTCAAGGCAAAAGCAGTACCAATAGCACTAGAAACTCTGTCAAAACTGAAGTCTGAAGGAGGCATGGACCTTCTGGATTTCGAATTCCAAACTTGGTTTATATGGGCGAAATCATTCCTTAAACTGATGCAAACGCACATGTGCTTCCTGAACCTAGCTTGGAGCATGAAATGAGTTAAAGCTCAGGGCCTTTAGGAGCTTTTCTCAATCCAGCTCACTATGGAAATGGACAGTGAGTCACCCGCAAATAGCTCCCAAAAAGTCACCTCACATTATTGGTGACCATGCAATTGGGCAGTGCGCCTGGGTGGCTGGTTGTTCGAACTAACAGATCAGGGTACTGACCAAATCCACAGAGATTTTGAGGACCATAATCCTAAAATAATTTCTATAGCGAATTGGGAAGAATGAAATTCAATCATCTCTGATTAGGCCGCCAAGGCAATCAAAATAAGCTACTGATTGACCCAGATCAAATATATGGATCTGCTACCAAAACCTGGGTGCAACCCACCCGCTCAACCACGAATCTTGAACAACTTGGCAAAAAGAAGGCCATGACACCAACTACCAAATAAAGGAGTTGATCTCAGTCCTGAACTCCTGCCTGGTAACTGCCAAGCAACAGTTGGTAACCTGGCAGATCTTCCACTGTGCATTTGAAGCTGGTAGACATAGCATACCAAATTACCCACACAAGGAGTGCCCTGTATGCGCCAAACTGGAAGCAGATATCACTCACTGATATTATGAATGCGCCATGTTAAAGAAAATAGGTCCATGATGCACTGCATCCTGCCAGGTGAACAATCTCTGATGGAAATGCATCCATTACAGGACCTTTTTTTCAAAGACCCTGCGATCATCCCCAATCCAATTGTGAGCCTTCATCTACCATTATTGTGTATGGGTGATATACTCAGCTCTCATTGCCAAGAGTTTGGCCAATGAGTGCCCCCATCACTAAGTTTTAATGTTAAAGACCATTTGGATTATCTCCAATCAGCTCCCATGGATCACAAAATTCTCATACCTAATCCATGGGTGTTACAAAGCCTCACATTTGGCTGTTCCCACCAGATTGCTTGTCATATGTAACAAAGCAACGAATCAATTAAAGATCAGTAGGCATGAAATCCTGCTGATGCTAAAACCATGGCTAGCAATGGTAACTATTAATCAGCAATGGTTGGGTGTGCTAGGTCCCTAGCAGCCCAAATTCCCGGTCCTTTATCCTTGGATGAATCGCTTGTGTTCCACCCTCCCCTCTTACTTTCCTTTTATTTTTTAAATAAAGTATGAAGTTTTTAGAAAAAATTATCCTGGAAGGTAAAACTGCTTCCACCCTAGTGCAGTTTTTGAGTTCAAAACCTGTACTGGCTAGAAAAATTCTCAGTGTGGTATATTTGTCCCAAGGTCAACCCACCTTGAATATCTTTTTTACTTTTATTTAATGATACCAAATTATTTTGTGAAAATGACCACAATTTGGGGTGCGCAGAAAACGTACTACATTGAATTGACAAGGAGAAGCCACCCTAATTATAATTATGCCTATTTGGAGATCCAGAGCAGATGAGGCCATAGTTGCTGAAGAAATAGAGAAGTTGTCTGAGCACAGATTGCTCGTTCCATCATCCAGTCCATGAGCTAGTCTGATAATAATCATCAAAAATAAATACAGGTCAAACTGGGTTGCACTCAAGTATTATTATCTTAGTAAAATCATGAAAAAGGATTTTTATCCTTTGCTAATAAATGATGATGCATTGGGTAAAATTATAGTAAAGTAAAATTCTTTTTGGAAATGGACCTCATCTCAGGATATTTGCAGATTAATATGTCACCTAAGGTCCAGGAGAAGTATGCCATTATAATGGCACAAGGGCTTTACTAACCTATGAGGATGTCTCAAGGCTTGTGTAACTCCCCTGCAACTTTTTAAATGGGCTATGGAAACTATCTTATTTGACCTCAAGTTATCATGGGTTTTTAGCTTATCTAGACAACATCAATGTATTTATTCAAACGTCCAATGAGCATTTGCAGCACTTATAGGAAGTGCTTAAGAAACTGATCTCCGCCAATATCAAAATTAAGGCCCAAAAATATCACTTGATTAAGGAGGAGCTAGAATTTTTGAGCTAAGTTTTAAACGCAGATGGATTACAATCTAAGAAAACAAAAAATAAAAGTTATTGAATGGATGTCATCAACAAATGATGTTCACAATATTCAAGTCTTTTTGGGAATGGTCAATTATTATCACCATTTCATAAGGGATTTTTAAAGTATGTGGATCTATTGATCCATCTGATAAGGACCCAAAAAAGTTTGAATGGAATTAGATGGCCCAAGGTGCGCTTGGCATATTATGAAGATACTTGACGAAAAGTCTAATACTTAAATATCTGAATTTTAATTGACCATTTTTTATAATCAGATGCATCACTTATAGCAATAGTTGGCATACTAGTCAAGTAGACGAACAAGGTGAAGAGCACGCAGTGGCCTATGTCAACCATACTTTAACAAGCTAAAAGGTTCTATAAAGTAACTGAGGAAGATGTCTTGCAGTTATATACGGTTGCAAGCAATTTTGTGTTTATATTCATGAGAAGCATTTGAAGGTTGTAACAGATCATGCATCTCGCCATTGTTTGCATAATTTATAAGAACCTGAGGGGAGACAAGCATAATAGGCCTTAAAATTGCAGGCCTATGACTATGAGATAAAACTTTGCGCCAGTGATAAAATTAAAATGACGAAGGATTTCCAAACTTCTGGCAATTATTGCAGTAAGTTAGTTTTGATGACTTATTCAAGAAAATGGTGAAAGTAGAATTGGAAGATGAGCCACCAGAAGTTCAAATGGTGCTACAAAAAGCCATGGAGGGAACAGAACAAAAGAATGCGCAGCTATTTTAAACTAGTGAATATTAAATGGTTTCTGTTCCCAAAACCATCCAAACAAATGGAAGTAATTACGCCACTCACAAAGTCATCAGCCATGCTGGCCTAAAAAAACTTTAGAGCACATTTGTCAATATTATTATTGTGAATAATTGAACTATGATGTGGCAGATTTCCTTCCTTGTTGTGTGGAGTTTCATCTTCACAAGCCACACAAAAGTGGCTAGATACTAGTTAATGCAACCAGGGTTTGCCTGGTATACAGTTTCAATCAATGTTATGGGATCTTTAAATTCAAGCACTGGAGGAATGAGATATATCATTGCCATTATTACTCACCCGACAAGATTGATTCAAACTAAAGCTAAGGTTTTCTGATGATGTAAGGAATACCTTTAAATTTATCCTGGATCAACTGATATATCAGCACAGCTGACCTCAGGTGATCCTTAACGATAATGGGATGAACTTTACTTCCTTTATATATCCTGATTTAATATACTGATGGGGATCAAAGAATTTTATATTGGTCCCATTATAACCAGATGTGAATGGACAGGTCAAAAGAGTGAATGCTACCTTAGCTGCTATGCTATAGAAGCTTGTTATAGGTAAAACGTCTGCTTGCACTTTTTACTTAAGTTTGATGAGATTACACCTATAATATTAGCTATTTATCCATCAATCAGGAAAAAACCCTTCACGTTACTCTATGCTTAAAAGCCATCTTACCACTCGTTTTATACTCTGCCTTAGAATCAACATCAGCAATGAATCCTGACCAATATTTAAATCAATTAGCCAATATTATGATCAATTTATAATCTTAAGAATGTGACAAAAGCCTCAGGGAAGGATCCAGGCTAAAAATATGATGATAAGAAATTACCGCCCATGAAAAGATTCAAAATTGGGATAGAGTATTCTACTATGAATCACTTGGATATGGCCACTGAAATTAGTTGGATACCTTATGGACAGGCCCCTTTGAAGTAATTTCAAAAATTGGTAACAGATGTCTATATGATTAAAGATATCCTTGATGATCATATAATTAGCTGATTTCAAAGCAAAATATAAAAAATGGTACTAAAAAGTATAAATGCAAAAAATATATGACAAAACATAAATAAAAAATTATCAACTAATAAAAATATAAAAATAATAAGCAATTAATTTTTATATCACCATACTAAAAACCACCAGGTGGTGTTCCCTACTATTTGTCTGCGGGACAGCTCAGGTTGCAACTGGGTCTGCTGTGAATATCCTGAGGTGCTAAAATATATTGGTGGGATCAGGATAGGCTGAAACTAGATCTGTCATAAGTATTTCCTAAGAAATGAGTTGGTTGGATCAGGACGGATTAAAACTGGATTCATCATGAGTAGTCCCTAGGAATGAAACAAGAAGATCCACTCTGAATGCAAATAGAGAGCCCAACTTGGGGGCGTACAGGTTTTCTAGGCGTATTATCAGTGACAATACCTAAATTAGTCCTGGTAGGGAAAAAGCTGTAAGACCACATTCTACAGAGGTGGAAGTGAGAAGGAGACTTCTGAACTAATAAGTTAGTTAAGTCTGAAGGAAGGACCTCTGAACAAGACTTGTTAGCTAAGTCTCAAAAAGAAGCAATTGCCTATGAAAAACTGTCTCTCAGTGTAATCTGGTCAAGGGGGTGTTGGAATTTTGGTTGTCCACATTATCCATCTTGCTTACAGATCAAGTGTCTCAAAGATTTTTAATGAACAATCTATTGTTTAGCAATGGTTGCAAAGTATATTATTAGTCATAACAAACCAAAAAAAAATTTATTAATTTGTTTTGATTATTGTTTTATCAGGGTTTTTTCCCATCAAGGTTAAATGAGTATTGTGACAAGGGCTTGATAATTGATAGTCATATTGTCATGTTAGATCATTCAGGAAGAAGAACTAAATGAAGAGGGTCATCTTTTAGGAAGCTAGTGAAGCTTATTAAGATTCTTTTGGTGGTAGTTAGTAGTCATAATAAGGAAACATGGCCCCTATAACATCTGTATAGTTCCTGACATGAAGAGATGGCTGCTGATTTATAAAGGTTACACTACTTAGGATTATAACAATGAAGGAATCTGCCATTATTCAGAAGTTAATCCTTAGGGTCAAAAGTTTTGGGAGTGTCATGGCTGGAAAATGACATAATCATGGGGACAAATCCAAGAGACAAAGCTGCATATCAGGATGCCAAGAAGGTGAAATTAGCTGGCCTCCCTGAGCTCAAGTATACTTTGGATCAACGCTTGGTGGAGGCGAGGTATGTGTAAGTCTCAGGGAACGTCCTTTGGCTCTTGATTGGGTCATCTTCCCATTCCCAAATAAAAAACACTGAAGAGGATTGTGGTACCTCTCATCACTCAGGGCAACCTCACTCATGTAGTAGATGAGTGATGGGTAACAGCTCATCTGCTTCGGATCCCACCCCCAATACCCACACTTACCTCGGCAGAACTGTTGTGGGGAATTAGTGAAATCTGTGCCAAGATTACCATATTGAAATCAGCCAGATCTAATTTGGCCAGCAATCTAGCTGATGCCCAAAATTCAAATGGCTGTAAAAGAATGAAGAATGAGATATTGGCCGGATCGCCTGACAGTTCCAATTCAATCTCCAAACCAGTTGAAACAAATATTGGGCGCTATCAATGGGGGTTTGAAGCCCTCAGATAGTAATTTAGGCATTGCGCCTGATGTGCTGCTGTTGACTAAATGAACAGTTAAATGACTGAGCGCAGGCGGGTTGGCCATTCTGAACCCGTTCCCAACCAAATGGACCCATCCCTATAAGGGATGGTCTTGGGGGATTCACATCGCCTGTTGGGCCAAATGCTGTCATGCTAATCATCAGACATGTAGTTGAGCCCTGGTTTGGGCGTTTGAAGTTGAACTGACAGAGACTCGGCCCACCGCTGATTTTTGCAATATTGGTTCCCAAAGAATAAACCCACCCCATTCCCAAAAAATTCACCAGTTAGGTCAAATTTGTGGGTCCCAACCCCATCCTATCACTACCAAATAGACCACTTATTTAATCAGTTGCATGGCAAAGAGAAAATTGTTGGTCAATTTTCTTACTTTCCTTTCCAAATAAATTTTTGCCAAAAAAATCAATTTTTTTTATTTCCTGTTCTGACCATATCCCAGATGGCTTTTCCCTGGTGGTCCGTTGCCCCACACTCCAGGTGGACTTTGCCAATTCTTTTGGTCACCATGGCTCCCTCTATCACCGATTGGGCCCAGCGAGCCTGACACTTCTGGCTTTACAACCCCACTTTTATAAACTTCTGACAACAATACACGGGGATCTTATGGCCCTATTTACAACAATGGAGATAGAGAATCCATCTCCTTATTGCCCCCGATGAGTTGGCCTACAAAGCCAAGAATCTCATCAAAACTATCCCAGTAACCCACCTCCTATAGTTAGAACCACTGAGTTGGGAATGGGTTCAGTGTGGTTTGCCGTTGGGATACTCCTTATCCTGTTGTTACACCACCACTTTGTGATATCACATTTCCTGGCTCCATACCAAGTTGTACGGTCAGCAATGCCTCTGGCATTCTAATTTGCTTTTTGGGTATTCACACATCCTGACTGGCAGGCCAGTCTAAACTTCTTCTGCCATTTCCATGATAGTATGCCCTGGTTGGTCCTAGGGATGCAAGAGAAGTTTGGCCCTGTATAACAGCAGGTGCATTAAGATGAACTAGCTTTTTGTTAAATAAAAAAGGTTCGCTTTAGTTTTTAGGTGGATGGGGTCTCAAAAAACATTCATTTCCTGAACTTTCCAGCTCAGTTTGGGCGCTTTTACAATCAATTACCTGAGTTCATTCAATTACCAAATACAGCATCTTTCCTGATGGAAGCATGCACCTATTAGTGCACCTCAGCTTAGACCCGCTTCCCTCTATTTATTGTTTGCCCAAAATCCCTTAAATTTCTCATGTTGAAACCAATCTTTCCCATTGGTCAACTTCTCCCTATCAATAAACCCGTTGCTAAGTACACCGTTTTCATATTTCTGTTATCTTGGATGATCCTGTGCGTGGAAATCTTCATGGAGGTCTCAAACTTCATTAGCCTTTTAATTTTAACTACAATAAAACTACCTTCCCGTGCACCGTTGGGCCGCCAAGGTTCCTTCCAACCTAGGAGCCTATCCCTTAATACTCTGTGCATCGTGTTGCTTTTGTTTAGTTACTCACTCTAATGATAACACTTCCCTACCTAAGTTATTATTTCTTATACACCCTCTGTAGGGCTCTAGTAACTTTGTACTAACGACTAGTTCTCTGGTGTTAGCCCTATGCACCATGCACTACCATTTTTGGAACAGGAGAGCTATAGACACTCTACTTACAGTAGTCAACCAACCACTTAGTTTACGTGCTTGAAATTTTTCTGTGTGGGACATTCATGAAATGCACACGGTGTGCAAAGGCTGGTGGCCACGGCCACATTGGGGCTCACCCCTGTCTTTTCAATATTTGCTGAGGGTTGTAGCATTCCAGCATTATTCTCTCTATCACCAACTGTAAAGTACTTACCCTTATTGCCAATACCTGGTGAATACATATGCTTTGCAATATGCGGGTTGTGATTCCCTGACTTTCTGCCAAATTTAATAAAACTGACATCAAAGAATTGTTTTTTCCTCAAAACTGCATTCAGATGGTACATGAGGGATCACCGCTGAAGGTCTTATTAGTGTTGGCCTTGGATAAAGTTATGAAACCCGTCGCCAAAAAGGGCATAGTCTTGTTCCCATTTCAAAACGCGTTTTATAACATAGTTACCCCAAATACTACTGAGCTAGGTCTCTTCTCTTACGTCTTTGACAAAAAACCCATTCCATTATATGGAATTAGTCCTGAGAATCCCCTGCTGTCCCCTACCATGCTCTGCAGAACTCAGGAGGTTGTAAAGAAATTGCTTTTAAATTATGCTAATGTTTATGCACCTGCAGAAATTCTTTTGGGATATGTGGCCTCAGCAGTAAGAATGGTCAATTATTCCTCCATATTTTATGATTCAAAAACGTACCCTAGGGAAATTGTAGACCCTGAAGAAGAGTTTTGTGGTACAGTGCTGGCGTTTTCCGCTTTAAATATAGATCATTGGGTTTTTTACTACTGACTGGTAGCCTTGCTTTCCTTTAGGTAAATTCAGCACCGCTATTTTGGTGGATACTGGAGCCTTTATAAAATTTTATGGACTAAAACCTAGCCGACTACCTTGAGCTGAGTTATGTGACAGGTCGTATGGTTAGAGGAGGGGCTTGTCAGGGTATTCCCACGCTGAAAATTTGAGGTTTAGTGGACTATAAAGTTGGCAACTATCATTTGTCCAATTACTTCCAAGCTATCAGAAACCTCTTGTACTCCATTATACTTGGGTGTAGAGTGGTGACGAAAGTTTGATGTCAGGACTAACTTGAAAGAGAATACCCTATCCCTAACATTAAAGAATGGTCACAGTTTGGTTGTTCCTTTGGCTGAAGCCAACTTTTAGGGCGATTTGCCCCACTGGCCCATTATTTACCCTCTCATCCTTGCCCCATTGCTGAAGCCCACTGTGGAGGTTCCCATACCTTCCTGTTAAGAGGTTAAAATCTTCGTTTTATGCAGCTTCAGCTAATTCCCTGCCAGAACACTCAGCGTTTGATTGCAAATTCAAGCTCACTGTGGATCTGGTGCTTATATCTTTCCCCATTTACTCATTAACTGTCCGAGAGGAAGAGGTCTTAGATGTGTGGGTTAAGGAGTAGTTATCCAAGGGTGCTGTTTTCAGAGAACCTCCCCTGTATGCTCCCCAGTACTCTTTGTTGAGAAGGTTGATGGTACCCTATGCCCATTGCATAGAATATTGGAACCTTAACAACGTCACTGTACCAGATCTCCATTCCATCCCTTTGGATTCTCAGATTGCGCGCTATGTGGAAAATGTTAAAGTATTTTCCAAGCTGGATTGCCTCAATGCATTCAATCAGATCCGGGTTAATTAGGAAAGGAGTGGTTAACCACATTTCATACCAGAAAAGGGATTTTCTAGTTTCAGATCATGCCCTTTGTGCTTAAGAATGCCCCTGCTATCTTTCAACGCCGCTTGATGCAGCGTTAGGGACTTGTTAGGGGTATGCGCGGTTGTCTACATGTATGATGTTCTGGTGTTTTCCCCTGATCATGAATCCCAAGCAGTACACCTGCGGAAAGTGGTGGAGAGGTTAAAGGCAGCCCGCCTTACGAAGAATATCAGTAAATGTGAATTTTTTAAGTCCCAGGCCCCTTTTGTGGGCAACATCGTGTTTTCCCAAGGACATTTGGATACTCCAGACAAGGAGAAGGCAATTTATGAGTGGCCTGTGTCCACTTCAGTCAAGGAATTGAGGAGTTTTTGGGGACTTGTACGTTCCTCAAGAAGTTCACACCAAACCTTTCTGAGTTGGCAGCTCCCTTTTAGAGGGCTAGTGGTTCAAAAATGCTTCAGTGGTCCCCCATTTTGGAGGATGCTTTCCAAACAGTAAAGTGAACCCTGTTGTCTACGTCCATCCTTCACCATGAAGATCCTTCAAAAGACTTCGTTGTGTCTACTGATGCCTCCAACTTCGCCATAGCGGCTGCCTTGTTACAAGTAGGCGAAGATGGTATAGAGCATCCAGTGGGATGTTTTTCCAGGAAATCTCTTTTCTTGAGTTAAACTACGCTGTTTGTGACAAAGAATTACTAGCATTGGTGGAGGCACTAACTTATTGGCGTCATCACTTGCATGGCTCTTCCTAACCTTTCTGTGTACGTACTGATCACCATGCCTTACTGTGCTACTGCGCTCCTCATATTCTGACTTCACGGTAGACCTGTTGATATGAAACCCTTGCCCAATTTGCATTTCTTACGAGTTCATCAAGGGCAAAGATAATGTGTTGGCGGATGCTTTGAGCTGCAACCCTGTATCAGCACCTGATCCAAAGGAGGTAGAGGTTCATAACACCCAGTTGACTCCTATGGGCAAGATTATATCTCAACTTTCCTCTTCCACAGCCAACAAGCCAGCACTTGCACCGCTGGAAAATGCGGAGGAATACAGTATGTTCAGAAAGATAGTCCTTTCTCAGAAATTATCGTCCAATTATACTATGGTACTTGCTAAGAGCGCACTGAATTAGGAGGATTTAACCTGGGGTTATCATGTAAAGAACGTGATGGTGTGGTTTCAGGGGCTCCTATGGTTTCTGCTGGACCACTTCGCCTAAAAATATGATACCATCATGACCAAATTACTGTTAGTCATCCTGGGAAAGCAAAGACCTTGGAGTTAATTTGACGCACCTACAATTGGAAGGGCTTATCTGCTCAGGTGGACGGTATTATAAAGAGTGCCTAATTTGCAATCAAATGAAACCAAATCGTCAACCTTTAGCGGGGTTGTTAATACCAGTCCAGAAGGCTGAAGGGCCCTGGACTTCCCTATCAGTAGATTTCATTGTGGAATTACCTGTCTCTGATGGTTATGATGCCATCATGGTGATGGTGGACCGTTTTACGAAGTTCCCACTTTATTCCTTGCAGAATGTCAATAACGGCAGCTGAGATGGCTAGGCTCTTCCCTACTCATGTGTTTGCGTTTCATGGGGTTCCCCAAGAAAAAAATCAGTGACAGGGGACCCCATTTTACCACCATCTTTTAAGAAGAGTTGTGTAAGACTTTTCAGATTCGCCCCTGACATTCAACTGCCTATCGCCCCCAATCAGAGGGCAGATTGAACGAGTCAATCAGTGCTTGGAACAGTTCCTGTGGTGTTACACTGCCACAGATCATTTATATTGGGTTTCTCACCTTCCTATGGCCCAGTTTAGCTACAACACTTTGCATTATTTAATCAGTTGGTCCCCAAATTTCACCAACCATGGTTTTAACCCCACCTTTAACATATACCCAGCTGTGGATCTAAAGTTGAAGCGGTGATGGACTTTTCCAAGACTATCAGAAAGTACACCATGGGGATTCCACAAGTTTGGAGGCGGCAATGCAAGTGTATAAGGAGAACGCTGATGATAAGCGATGAGTGGGTCCAGAATACAAAGAAGGGGATCTCATGATGCTTGATACTCGGAACACTTCTATCAAGCAGCCATGCAATAAGCTGGGTTTAAAGAGGCTTGGCGATTACTGCGTGTTAGAATGGTGGGCCACGCCTCATAACAGTCAGTACTTCCCTCCTAGTTTTGGATCTTTTCTGTCTTTCATTAGAGAAAATTGACGTTATTTGAGGGCCCCCCACCAGTGACTCCTGAGGCTTATCTCATGAATGGGGCGCCAGAGTGGGAAGTGGATGAAATAGTAGCCTATCACCGTGTTAAAAGAGGGCTTGAGTACTTGCTATCCTGGAAGGTATTTGATGCTGAAGAAAACAGTTAGGTACCAGAGTGTGACTGTGTACATGCCCAAGCCCTGATTGAAGCTTTCCACAAGAGCTTCCCCTAGGCCGCTGGAACTCAACTAAAGCAAACCGTTGCTGCAATGAAGCTGGCCCCAACACACAATAACTTTTCCTTGGCACAAGCCCCTGGAGGAGGTGGAGCCCCAAAAAGAGGAGAGGGTAATGTCATGGCTGGAAAATGACATAATCATGGGGACAAATCCAAGGGACAAAGCTGCATATCAGGAGGCCAGGAAGGTGAAGTTGGCCGGCCTCCCTGATCTCAAGCATACTTGGATCAACGCTGGGTGAAGGCGAGGTATGCCCAGGTTGGTCCTAGGGATGCAAGGGAAGTTTGGCCCTGTATAACAGCAGGTGCATAAAAATAAACTATCTTTGTAGTGAATGAAAATGGTTCACTTCAGTTTTTAGGTGAACAGGGTGTTGAGGAATTGACTGGACCTAATCGTCTGATATTCAATATCAACAGTTATGGTTCAGGTGTATCCTAAGTATCTGAACTTGGACTTGCGGCCTAGTGATTTCACTTAATTATATTTGACTATGATGACACAGGCTCGAGGGCTTTGTTGATTAGGTTGAACTTAAATTTAAGTTTTGATAAAATGACTCAAACACATGGGCTTTGTTGGTCTATGTCAAAATTAGTTTTTAATTTCAGTCAAATTTCCAATCAAATTAATTACTAATTAATGATATGAATCGCCTTGGTATGTGCTGCCAATTGCACGTGAAAGTGAATCAGTTCAGTTATTTTGAAGATGCTTATGAACTGCCATCTCAAGGATGATGACGGTGTTTACTCTGACTCTGAGGCTGATATGATGCCCTGAGTCAAAGTATTTGTAGACATCCTTACAAACTTTTTATGTGGCCAAGGGCCACTCAAAGTAAGGCGTCATGGGTAAGATGTGGTTAGCATCAAACCCTATAAATAACCCTTGCATTTACACTAATAGAGATATCCTTTAACTTCTGGATTAAGTTTCTAATTTATCTTATAACCTTTTTGCATTATCACTTTATTTTATATTAAAGTCAAATTTTACTTGGGATCAATAGGATCAGGGCAGCGTGCCATCGTCCAAGTGAAATGACTGGGTATACAATTAAAGTATCACCAAAAAGCTATATCATAAATTTAAAGCACCATCCTGTCTATTGTCCTCACACAATAGACGCTCAAAGCTGAAGTTTCCACCAAACAATGAACCAGCCATCAGGCGAAGCCCAAATCTTCAACACAGGGTCTCAAAACGCATTTAGTTTTTGAACTTTCCAGCTCAGTTTGGGCGCTTTTACAATCAATTACCTATTTTCAGTTAACCAAATACAGCACCTTGCCCAATGGAAGCGTGCGCCTATTGGTGTGTCTTAGTTTATAACCCACTTCCTCAATTTATTGTTTGCCCAAAATCCCAAAAATTCCTCATGTTGAGACCAATCTTTCCCATTGGTCAACTTCTCCCTATCAATAAACTCGTTGTTAAGTACACCGTTTTCATATTTCTGTTATCTTGGATGATCCTGTGCGTGGACATCGTCATGGAGTTCTCACACTTTATTAACTTTTTACTTTTAACTACAATAAAACTACCTTCCCATGCACTGATGGACCGCCTAGGTTCCCTCCAACCTAGGACACCTATCACTTACTACTCTGTGCACCGTGTTTCTTTTGTTTGGTTACTCACTCTAATGATGACACTTCTCTACCTAAGTTATTATTGATTATGCACCCTCTGCGGGGCTCTAGTAACTTTTGTACTAATGACTAGTTCTCTGGCGTTGGCCATGTGCACCATGCACTACCACTCTGGGAACAGGAGAGTTATAGACACTCTCCTTACAAGGAGAACAATCAGTTGATTTTCAGTGAGCCAACTAAAACGTTGTTCACCTTTTGCCTATTATATTTTTTAGCATTTTCTAATAAAAGTCAAAATTCAACAATGTTTATTATATTTACCTCAGAACTGAAGATTAAAGGGAATAATGTTCCCTTGTTGCTTTTCTTAAGTTACACTTTTACAGATTGAGGAAGAAGCTACTTATACTGAAGACTCAATTTACTAGTTGTCACCAAACAATTTTTTTCCGCAATCTACAACCAACCTGTGCAGTCAACTACAGAAATTTTACAGCTGGCAAAGCGTTATTGGTTTATCCTTGACATCAATTTTTGGTACCATTTGAACTAGCTCATCCCAATTGAATGAGGAACACAATTTTATGATAATCTATATAAAACCTTTTGTTTTATATCATTGGAATTAGTTGCCAGTTAACTAGTATACAGAAAAACATTAGGGATTGGCCCCAAAAAATAAGTTATCTATTAGAGTCAGCATGAGGGTAACCCAAAAGTAAGGTATCCAAAGGATTAGAGCCGCAGGGAAACATTTTAGGTAGTAGTTGGAAGCACTGCTGTGTGCAGCCATCTCGCTTCTTTTAAACATGTGGGCACTGAGCTTGCGTGGTTGATTTATCTTTGCTTGGCAGCTGTTAATAATGGAGCTTACAAATTCTGTTTCCGCCAAGTGTGGGCTTTGCAAAGTCAATTGATTATTTATCAAAAGGTGTTCAGCCTATTGAATTCCATAAACAGATGATTGGAGTTTATGGTGCGGGTGTATGGTTATCATAAACGTCTGTAAGTGGCGCAGAGAGTTTATGCTGGTTGCGCAGAAATTCATGATGATAAAAGAAGCGGGAGACTATCAGTGTCATATGAGATGATCAGGGAACTTGACGAAGTCATGCATGAATATTGGAGGATCATTATAGATGAGCTCTTTTATTTCCTTCCTGAAGGTTCAAAATCTACCATTCAGAGGATTGTGACTTGAAAGTTTAGATATCAGAAGGTGTGTGAAATGTGGGTTTTGAAAATGCTCAAAGAATACCACAAATGGCAATGCATTGAAGATGCCTGCGAATTTCTTGAGCATTATGCAGATAAAAGAGATGACTTTTTAATCTCTTTGTCATATGTGACAAAAACTGGGTTCACCGCTTCACACCTGTATCTAACAACTATCATTTGAGTGGCAGCATCCAACTTTGACAAGGCGGCAAAAGTTCAAACAAACACAGTCTTGCAGAAAGATCATGGTGACTGTGTTTTGGGATTATAAAGGTTTATTATTAATCGATTTTATGCCTACTAAGACCACATAAATGCTAATGCATATTATGAGACACTCAAAAAGCTCAAATGGGTGGTTCAAACTGGATAAGAGGAATGCTCACTAAGGGTGTGCCCATTATCCATGACAATGTTTGCCCTCATGTTTCCTGTGCAACTACTGATTTTACAAACCAATTTGGATGGTACATAATCACCCTCCTATAGTCCAGACTTGGCATCTTGTGACTATCATTTGTTTACATATTTAAAAGATCATCTTTGGACTGAAATGCGATTTGATGACAATGATGAGTTAAAAGACGAGGTCAAATGCTATCTCAATGAAATGGTGGCGATATATATGACACTGACATACAAACCTGACACAGTGGCTCAAAAATGCATTGAGTATAATGGCAATTATGTTGAAACATAGTGTTACTATGCTTTATAAACCATATAAGAATTTAGATAATATTTTCTATTTTTAAGGTTTATTGAGACCTTATTTCTGGGTAGCCCCTCATAAAAATAAAAATACCAGTTGTATTACTATTAAAAGTCCAAGATCTATGATATGGAAGGATAAAACATAATGATTCTTTGGGACCATCTAGTACTAAAAAAACATAATGATTCTTCTTAACCTTAATTTGGTCAAAATTCTAAAAAATATTCTATTTAGTTTTATAATTCTAAAATGAATATTTATTAAAAAGCCATTATTTAGAAGGTTTGACCAGTGAGGGATGTTCCTTCAACTGACACAACCAGAATTAATAAATCATGAAAAGCTCCAACTGATCCTACTCAGAGATTTTATATAAGTTGAACTAGATGAGAAAATAATCCAACTGGCACTAACAGGATTATATCAGTCAAGAAAACTCCAACTGATCTTACTATGATCATCATGAACTTGACCACTTGACAGCTGGTGCAGGGGCTCAGGCCATGATTTCCTCTCCTCCTCCTTGGGCTGTATTTTATATGAGGAGCTTAGGGGTGAATCTGACAGGGACGCCATTTTTGTTAGTATCATTTGGATAAGAACCAACTGTCCTATGTTGCTTGAGGGCCCCAATGTGCCCAGTGGGTTAGTAGACCCAAAGAACAGAAGAACCTACAATAGGACTAATAGAGTATATGAGAAACAATATTTTATTATGGTAAAGCCTCGAAGTATCTAAGTACTTTAAGGCTAAAAGTGGGATAAAAGAGAGGGTCAGAGTAAGCATAAGGTAGATGAGCATAGGTAGAATAAATAAACTAAAATTTATCTGGGGAAGGCTAACCATGGGACGGACACTTCCAATACATACCAATAACCAATATACGTAAGATGCACCCCAGAGGAGCTAAAAATACCTCCTGTTTCCAGCGGGAACGCCAATGGAAGGAAGAAGGGTCTTGTGAGAAGAGGCTTGCGCCACTACTGAGCACATATGACGAAAAGATTCTAAGGTGAGGAACCATACGGGGAGCCAGGACAAAACCAACTGTTGCTGGCGGGATGGCAAATGGCCAAACAAACAGTCTTGGAAGTGGTCTGTAAGGTGTAAATGAAAGTGACGCACAGCTTCCCAAGAGGGTGTGAGAAGAGCATAATATAGCGTCAAGGGCAACCATGTGTATCATCCATATAGTGCTTACCACAACTAAGGCGCGGAGGGAAGGGTGTATGGGGGAATTCAAGGAAAAAGTGAAGATGTCCTTAGACAGCTGAAAGCCTGTGTTTGCTCATGGCAAAAGAGACTTTGAACCTCATGCCAGATTGCTTGTGAAGGAAGACACTCTTCTAAGCGGTGGACCAAAGTCCCATATTGGTCACACACAACACCAATAATGAGAAGCGTTGAACCGCTCTTCAGTAGGTATATCCACTTCAGGCAGCGCCACACATGGAAATAAACCTATGGCTATAAAAAGAGGATGGTGGGTGTACTTTCAGATGTCTTTCAAGGTTTCCAGAGAGTATGGGAGGTCCGTCATGTCCAGGTAATCCACTCGGGCCATGGTAGGGGGACAACTGGGTATCAAATTTGTTCAGAACGGCTTACCCATGGACTTCTCATTTAAAATGAGGAGTAGGGTGACCCCTCTGTGAAGTATGCCCACTGATGCTAATCCTACATTCTGCGGTCTGAATATTAAGGAGGATCTTTTTAAAGTGGACAGGGGTCCCATGAGGGCCTGCAGTAGATGGGTGTGAGGCCATATTGGTAATAAGAGAGTCAGGGTGGGTGGGTTGCAGAGGCTGAGGGCGCGGGGAAAAGTTGGAGCATGCCATGCGTGACCAGTGCTTAACTGGGAGTATTGTGTTGGTTACTGAAGCAATCCATGTGCCCAGGACCCTGGAAGCCCAGGCCACGTAGTTAAGAAGGCCCATACCACCACTTTGGCGTAGGCCAAAGAGGATCTCAGTTCACAGGTGGAGGGCGAAATATTTAAGGACACTTTTGTATGAGGGCATAGAAAGAAGCAAAGAATGAGGGGGAGAAGGCGATTACATGGGCTACAAACCATACTTTTGACAGGAGCATAACTTTGGCAAGCACTACTATACCTGTCAGGATGGTCTGGTGATCCCGTAGGGATGCAATGTGCTTTGTAACGTTGGCTAATATGTGGTGCACCACTACCAAAGTGGCGTACCCACCTGCCTACAGCCATACTCCCAGGTGGTGCACCAGGCCAGCAGTAGGTCTTTACACAAAGGGGAGCATGAGAGGGGTGAATTTGGGTGACCGCCTGGGTAAGCTGAGAAGAGACCAAGAAGATGGATAACTCTGATTGAGGGACACCGGAGATCAGCATGTTCAGTATCTACCAAGGAGAATGATCATATTTTGTATGCATTGAGGTCATCATTAATGACTTTGGAGTACCCCAGATAATGGACTCCAATTAGTGTGCATCATGATTGCTAGACATCCTAACCACACAATCATCAGCAAATGCAAACATCCTAACTGGTTCTTGGCCTTGCACATGGACACCAGTAGGGCGTGCATTTACACTGCGGACAAAAGTTTGTCAAGGCTGAAGTTTTATAAACGTGGGCTCAAAGAGTCTCCCTAAGGAGACCCCTTTGAGGGCGAACCAATTCAGTGAGGAATCCTGGGCCCCACACTGCCATCATGGCTATTTGATGAGCAACGTTGTTTAACTGATGAACAATGGGGGAAGTGGAACTGGTGGATGAAGGCCCTAAGATAGTCCCAATTGGCCCTATCATAATCTTATTATTGGCCTAAGAACACAAGCGCCCCAGTAGCTGGAGATTGGCAGACATTGGTCATGGTGTGAATATTGCCCAAGATCGGCCTCTTGGGGATAAAGCCAAATTTCTCAGGGGAGATTACTTCAGAGGCAACTTCCACTAGGCAGTTAGCCATTTTTTAGTTAATAACTTAGTATCAGTGTTGGTGAGGAAAATAGGGCGCCAGTTTGCCAAATCTAGCTTATCCCCCTTCTTAAAAAACGTTACTATGTAAACCTCTTGGCCCTTCAGAAGGAGGCGTGTCACTAAAAAACATTTGTTCATTGAGGCTAGCACAAAGGGGATAGTTAATTAAAAAATTTGTAGAACATATATGGAATCCCATCTGGTTCTAAGCTCTTTCTGTATGGTGCACTGCAAATGGCATTCTAGAGTTCATTGTGGGTTATTAAATTCATGAGCTACAGATATTAGGAAACGGTGCAGATGTGTGTGCTGACAAGAAAATCATTGATTTTGGTAGGATCAACTGGGTGGCCCTGAATAACTCAGAGTAATATTTTTGAACCTCAGTAGATACTTTGGCCAGCGTTTCTTTGATGGAATTGTCTGGGTGCCTCACCTGTGTGCAGAACAATCTTTGCCGCAGGGCGAAAAATTGGCAGAAAAAGTAGGCGGAGCATTTTTTGTCCATGATGATTTTATTTACCTTATACTGAACATAAACGCAATGTTTGTGTATGATCATCATGTTAAGATGGGCTGATACTTTGGCCCATTTACGACCCCAAGCAGGTATGTACCCTGCCCTGGGGACATTACTTTCTAGGTGCTTCACCTCCACCAGGGCGTGTTTAGTGACTGCTGAGGCAGCCCATGAGCGCCTCAACGAGATGTGGTATGCTTAGGAGATTGCACCTGCTTTAAATGTTGACCAGGTCAATAGGGGATCATCACATAAAGGAGTTGCGAACACCTGTGTTGAAGTTGTGATGTTCATCCAACTTAAAAATGTGGGTGATATGAGATTAGCAGGGTGAAGTTTACTTCATTTAGGTGCCTGTGGCGCTGGGCTCAACAGAGTAAATGACACCAAGACCATCCTGTGGTCAGAGAAATTTATTTTGTCATATTGAAATGCAAGATCTGGGAGTGAAAACCCAGTGAGGCAAAAATGAAATCTATGCGGGACATAGAAATTATTTTCCCATTGTGCACATGGGGACGTAAATGTTGGGTAGTAACGGCACTTTCATGGGGTGGTTATCAAAAAGGTCTAAGGTGGCTTTCAGAACAAGGTTTGATGTGCCCATGTGGTAGTTCAGGCATGGAAGGGCAGTGGTTGGTAGTTAAGTTGTCCCAGCAATTCAGTTCACCAACCTCCAAGGAATTGGAGGGGAAGATAAACCACAGCCAAGAGGAATTCCCAGCAAACCTGTGCACAGGTTGAGGCGTAAATATTAATTATTGTGTGCACTTCAGCGCCACGTGAAAAGGACATGATCAGCACACATAAACCAAAAAAAATTCTAAAAATCTAAAATTGTATCCTGCCTGTATAAGCACCCACAGTGCGGCGACCAAAATGGTTGGTAATGGAGGAGCATGATTGCCCATGTGTCCTTGGCACCTTGCGGAAAGTGGATTATCTGAATTGCCAGGATGTTCACAGTTAATTATTTATTTATTTGAGGAAAGCCAACCAGGGGATGGACATTACCAAAATAGAGAAAGAAAGTATTGACATGAAATCTGAGCAGGGTCAACTCTGTCATAGAAAGTTTTTTTCACCTCCAGATTGGGACTTGGATTTTTCTGGTTACATCATGGGTAAGGTTTTTGTATTATTATACCTACTAACCGCCAATAGCTTCCTTCAGCTGGCACCCCAATTTATGTGCAAAGGGCGGAAATTGAACCCACAACCTTCAGGTTGGTAGCCGTATACCCTACTGACTCACCTTCCGCCCCTGTTCACAGTTAATTATTTTTAAGGAAACTTGGTTTTTTATCCCATGATGGCGAGGCCTTGAGTCTGGTGATGTTCATCGTCCCTATTATAAATGATACCCCATTAATCCTTAAAAGTGAGGGGAGGGCCCCTCAGGCCTTGTCACTTCATGCTACTGTGCAAGCTCAGCCTTCGCTTTTTGTGCGCAAGTGTTCAAGGATGGAGTATCACCAGGCGTATAATTATCATCTTTGAGAACAGCTTTAGCTGTGTTTATGGTTTTTTGTTTGTATTTTCTTCTTTGCAATTTGTTGAGTTATTATGAATTTGTAGTGCACTATCAAGGTTAAGCAACGATTCTTCTCCAAAAAAAACTTGCTTAATTTTGGGTTGGAAGTCCGCTTGCACATGTTGTGCAGGAATCCTGTGGGTTTGTATAAAGCGCATTTTGTGGGTATGAGGGCTGGGTTCCCCAATATGATTGTGTGTAAATTTGGGATTCCACAAAACCGGATATTCAGCCTTGTTGGCCTGAGTATGGGCAGGTAGGATGTTGGATGCCGCCATGGCCGCTGCCTTAGCCTGCGCTCAGCGTTGCTGTTTGGATTTTTCATTCTTGTGGTGACACAAATTTTACCTGGATATAACACTCCTAGTCGCCCCATGGGAAGGCAACATTATAGTCAGATATAAGCTCACAGTGGACAGCACCCATTGCTTCTGAGTAAGCCTTATTTGAAAATTCCCTCTCTGGTGGGGCAAGTGAGTAACTTGTAGTCAAACGCATGACAATGATTGCATATGGACGGTGCACTGTTAACCATAACATAGAATGGTTGAGTTTGTTGCCCATTATTAGTGAGAGTAGCAGTGTGTGGAATGTGAGTTAAATCTTCAGTTACCCCTGATAATAGGTTGATCAACGTGATAGCCTTACCCATGCTTAGTTCAGGCATAATCAAAAAATTGCATTTCAAAGGAGTAAGTTTCCTCATAGCTTTGAAGTCCTACTTGGTGATGGCTCTTGAGGACTTCAAGTTTAATGGTCGTGGGAAGAAAATCATAAGTGATAAAGACTTTGTTTAATTTCATCAGCGCATGCGCTTGGTTTTGACCACCTGTTGACCATCTGGGAGATTGACCACTGTGCACACCTGTGCAGCAGCGCCTGCTGCTTGTGCTGTCTAAAACCTGAGGTCTAACCATCTGCGGGTCATCAAGTGTGGTGCTACATGAACAATTTCCAGCAAGTGGGTGCATACATCACTGAAGAACTCCTAAAGAGCAGTTAAATTTATATCCAGGAAAACTTGGACCCCAAATTACACTAACAATAGTGGCTGTGAGTGTGGAGTTTTGAAATACTGGTTGCACTTTGTTTGCCATTATAAAAGTTTTGGCGAATTACTCACCATTGTTTTTATTTTTGTCAGGGCCTGGTGTCTCCAGGGCGTTTTCTAACTTTGGGCGGTGCAAACACTGACCCTGTGCCTTTCAGCACGCATTCCCAACCCTTACCCAGCAATGGATGTGTACCCATCTCCCCATGCATATTATTAAACTTTAACTGTATTGAATTAAAATGGATGCAATTAGTGATCGCAAAGGGAAAGAAAAGTTGGTAGCATAAATAAAAGGTAGTTAAGATACTGAGTGATAGTTGGCAATAGAGTGCCTAGCTTAGTGAAACTCTCAGCGTAGGTTGCTAATAAAATAATAGTATATCATAGATTTGGATTATAATATTTAAAGGATCAATTATCCTTGACTTTAAATCTAGAAATCATTTAAACATAACTTGCTATGGTGATCAATTCCCAATGATCTTAGGACAACTATTTTTATTGAATCATAAAAATAGCTATTAGGTATAATTTCAATACATCAATTTGGCTTAACTAAGTTTAGTAAGGATCATTATACAGCATTCATCATTAAATAAATACTAATGAGTCATGACCCTGAGTAAGAGGCTTCACCCTGAAGTGGTAAATCATGACACTGGAAGCATAGCTATCCATATGGCCTGATATTGAGTGAGAAAGGAAGTGATTATATTACGGTGGCTAATGATCACCATCACCACCATACCTATTAATAATTAAGCTGTGGCTGCCATAGTAGTCGCAGATTCTGCCACTGACAGTTCCGTTGGGGCATGGGAGCCCTAAATTTGCTGTGGTGCCATGGTTTGTTGAGTGTACAGAAAAACCATGAAACTTAATTATTAAAGAAATAATTTGAAAGCAATGGTACATCCTGATTCCAGATGGTGTCCAAAGTGGGGAAATCCCTAGAAGACCATTAATTAAGTATCCCCACTATAGTAGAGAATTCAGAAACTTTGTTCTGATGCCCATCATGGCCCAGTCATTTGTAAATGGGAACATGACACTTAGTGGGGCTGCTGTAATAAAAGATAAATTTTAACTGGAAAAATTAGTGAGTATTTTTGTTTACTAAATAAAAATTCAAAATTGACTGACAACCATAACTTTGGCGATGGTTGGCTTAAGTGCTTGGGTGCTTGAGGAGTAAATATACTCTGCATAAATTGAGGGTAGTGTGATCCCATTCAATTCTGCTAGATCATGACTTTGAAACTAATTTGATTCTAAATTGATCTCCCACTGGCCAGCTGACTCTCGCTCAAATTTTGCCACTAAATTTCCCCTCCCAGAACGATTCTGCTTGGTGGATCAGTGACATTTCAACAAAAAAAGTGGTTGCACCCATGACCAGGACATATAAGGGAAAACATATAGGATATCAACCAGATTTAGTACCCTTGAACCTACTGGGGTTGGACCACCTCTTCTAATAGAAGGGAAACACCTTGGCTGGTTTCAAACCTGATTGTACTGTGACCAGCTCAATTCTAATGAACTTGATTTTATTTAATTAACAACCCTTTATTGGGACCCAAGATTTTTAAAGAGGAGATGCCCACCATTTTCCAACTGGTGGTAGCCTCTCACCGCCACCACCTCTACACAAGCCCCTGATCTTCTGCACCAAATCTTAGGTGGTAAGGTAAGGAGGAAAGGTGGCAACTTTGAGGTGATATACTATCACCCACCTCTCATCCACCACATGGGACAAATTGCTTACAGTAATGAGTGGGACAGCCACCTTATTCACCCACTTCTTTATGCAAAATAGTAACTCCTTGCAGTTGAGGTGCAGGGGTGCTCCCCTCAGACTTATAGGTTGAAGTGAAGACAATAGAGGGCTCAGTTGGCATCAAAGTTTTTGGCTGCCTGACCACCATATTGATGTGAAATCTAGTATAATACTATCAAATTTTAATGAATTTTTCCAAATGGTTAAGTTACAAACACCAGTTCTGCCAAATCCTGTTTTATTGATAATATAAATTGTATGAATTTTGATATTAAAATACGCAATCTGCAGGTTTGATTTGCAATTTGACTATCTTAATAAACCGAATATGGCTTATTAAGTGAATTAGAGCTTATATATGTATTAAGGTTAGGTAGGATAATTTCATAAATATCCTCAGTGACCATGTCACAATTGAAGTAGGACCAAGGGTCCTTCAAAAAGGTCCTAAACTAAACCACCTCTCTGTACACCTCTTTAATCATTTTTACAAGATCAGAAGTTTAGTAGAGGGCAGAGATGGAGGTTCTGTAGGATCCAGAGAAGTAACCTACCACTAATCTAATACATAATATAGGTTATTGATCCTGGAGAGGGCTGTAAAAATCTACTTTAGGTTGACCATCGGCTGTCAACCCAGTAACCTTTTTACTGCACAGGTTTGATTTCCTTGTGCACTTCGTTACATTGTATAAAATGTATTAATCAATAATAGTATGAAGACTATTATCTGTAGATGAGATTAAACTATTATTTAGCCCAACGCCCAGCCAGTATTTCCGATTAAATACTCTGTAAGTCATACTCTTAGGGATTAGTTCCCTATGCTCTTGTCCACCTGATCTTTGGTGAGATACTCCAGTGACAATCTCTCTCAGCCCAACACACAGTTGGCAGCTATCCCTGATTGTGGTTCCTTTGTCACTAGATCCCCACTCGGATCTTTACTCTTCTCTCTGAGAGTCTTCCAATTATTGCCTTCTGCAATATTATCCTTGAGATAGAATGACACAATAGAAGCTGATAGTCTAACTATACACCAAATTGATAATATAACTGTAGATAATCTTTTTCTAATTACTGTTTTTCTGTATCTTCTGGCTTCCTGCCATACAAGGATCTCAGTCCACCTGACCGATTAAATCAATATTACCTGTATCAACCCTGGGATGGGTGAAACCATTTGGAAAGTCGAGCTGATCTGTATCTGTTCCAAAATACTGTTTTTTAATATAGTGAATCCTAGGGAAGTATATAGTAGGGGATTCAGATGTCTAACCCTTTGTTGATACCTCTTTGATGAAATGGCAGCCGTTGCCATTGAATCACCCATCCTCATCTCAGCAGTGATGGTCTTCCCCATCCTAACTAGTATTCCATCATTGGACATCCTTGAAACCTTAAATGGAAAGAGTCAGAAAATGTGTCCCTAACGTTTTCCTCTTGATCCAAGTGAACCAACCATAATTGGCTAGCGACCTGCTTAGGTAATGGGACTTATTACCCATTATGGCAGGTCACTTCACTAACCAATCAATTTGCTAGTTGCAGGAGGCATCACTAGCCTCACAACTCGCTATTCATTCCCAATCAATTGGTGATGAGACCTGACTGATCCTAATCAGTACACCTGATAGTTAATCACTATCAGATGTCCCTATTTTGTCAGCAACTCCGCCCAATGAGATCTTAAGTATTCATTGGATTGATCCCTCACAGATACAACCAGGCGAATATCTCAAAATCCCCAAATGTAGTTCCTCTGAAACTCAGGCCAACTGATTTCTGATTCACTTTGCCTTAGGGAATTTTCCCCTAGCAATACCAGGTAATCTAGCAGGATGGGAATATGGGCAAAAATCCCAACACATCCCCCCTCTTGCCTAGATTTCTAGCGAGAAAAGTATTGGGGTATGAGAACACCGCTTTGGACAATTGGTTGAATACTTCATTGGTTCATTTGGAATACACTCATCAATACTCAACACTGCACAAGACGACCTTTGGCATATGGCATTTTTTCCTCTTCTTCCTTGCTACCACCTTCTCAAAGTGCAGTCCCTATGATCTTCTGTCGTGCTGGGCTGATCAATTTACTCGTGACAATATTAGTCCCAGGATTCAGTTTTCACCCCATCAGGGTATATGACCCACTTTCATATTCAGGATTCTTGGTCTGGCGTCCTTGATTTCCTGATTTTCTCTCATTCTAGACAGGAGACTCTTGCCTTCGAAGTTTGTTTTGTGGCTTAATTAAGAATACTTATTTCTTATTTGCCCTTATTATTTTGCTCATAACCTCTTGGCTGTATGTCATTCCTAATTATTCCTTAGAGAGCTTATCTCATTAATTTTGAGACTTATTTTCCCAAAATTAGAGCTTAATGGATTATAGAGTGCATAATGTCAACTTCTATATAATTCTGACATCCCCCCTCTCATCCAGCATATATGTCAAATTCTGAATCTCGTTACCAGAAGCTCCTCAATAGTCTGTCTGATCCAGACCTCCATCTCTTCCATCAGATGAGTTGGGATGCTCGACGGAACCTCTTTTATGGTCCTTCCAGGACTCATACGCCTGGTATAGCACAAGCGGCTAGTCCTTCTGTCAAATTACCAGAGATGGTAACTAATCCCTCCAAATTAGGCTGGCCATCATTTTGAACAACTCTCAGCTGACTCTTCCCCTGCAGTCAATTCCAAAAGTTGGACTTCAAAACTCCCCTGGATTCGGCTCCTTTTTCTGATGCTCCAAACATTAATATAGATGCTCTGGAGATCATGCCATTTGCTCTTGATCATTCTTTTCTGGCTGGGTCAGACTTGCTCCCTAAGTTCCTCTTCCAACTCGGTCAATTTTACAAACCCTCTGTTCAAGTCTCCAAGCTCTCAATTGGTAACAGCATACACTTCAAGCTCCCCCACACTGAACTCCAGACCCAAGTCACCGAGGCCTTGACATTAGTGCTGAATCCCTCTGATCTTGACGACCTTCTGGATCGGGATACAACCACATATCCTCTTCACTTTGCTAGCCAAGTTCTTTGAAGTTGGTCCACGAAGCTTCCAGCCTCACCTGGGTTCAACCGTTTGTTCAGCTATAGCTTCTGTGAAGCCTGTAGTCACCGCTCGCAGGATGCAATCTGCTCTCTGCACAACTATCTCTTCTCCAGAGCTTCCCATTGTTATCTTCTGCTGATGGCATTGATAGGGGGCATGATTGGCTACCCCTGTTGAGTATTCCTTCTTCGTTGCCAGCCCACATGTCTGGTGTCCTTTCTTGAAGCCCGTCAGCAGGCGCTCAGGACAAATCTTTCAGCTCTGGTGCCATATTGAGATTACTCAGGGTTATTTGCCAATTTCCACTTTCTATACTGCTGCTTTCCTCCCCACTCCGGGGTTTAGAAATTGGCTTCATCTGACATCTCAATTTCCCTTCCCCTAGTCACTTTTTCTCAGGGCTAGGAGTCCACTCAAAGAACATGGTTTTGTGTAGGTCTCAACCTCGCAAGCGTCCAATTGCATATAAATTTTGATGGTCTGTTTATTCCTACCATGATCCATCCTCCCTCCCCCAAGGGGCAACATAGGTGGAATCATCCCAATACCAAGGACGATCAATAAAACTTAAAAATTATAAATTATGTTGGCTTTTTATCTATGCAGTTTATAATTTTTTCCAATATTTTTTATCAATTTTTTTATCTTTATCCTTCTTTTTTACTATGGGACTTGACCTTGTTTTGGTTCAGTGGTCCATCTTTTCCCCCAAACTGGGTCCTGGGTACTTAAACCTACCATTTTTCCGTGGTTAATAGGTCCTTTTTTCGGACTTAACCATCTAGATTGGTTCAGAGGTCCTTTTTTGGACTTAACCTAATCATCAGAACATGACCAACTTAATGGTTCATCAGCCCTTCAGGAACTCTTTTATTTTTTCATCATTCCAACTCTTTAGATACTTAGCGTGAACTCAATTTGCAACTCTTCCATCCAAGAGATCCTTGATGGAGTAAGCATTGGTCGCTGTCTTGGCGATTACTTCAAATAGACCCAACCACAATGCATCTGATTTGTTTCTTCATCTGAAACCATGCATATCGCAATAGGCGACTCTTTCCCCTATTCAATATTCTTCTAAGGCTGGTTGGTTTTTGTCATCTGTCTATTTCACTCATTTTCTTTTCTTCAAGGTTGTATCAAATGCTTGCTATTGCATATCAATTGGGATACTCATCAGTAAGTTCAAGTATTGCTTGGTACTCATCCCCAATGTTGATTCCACCACCAAATTTAAAATTGGTGGCAATGTGGCCTTTCTTCCATATAATAATTTAAATGGCATTTTTCCTGTCACTGTATGATGACTAATGTTGTAGGTGAATGTTACCAAACTCAGGTACGTTCCCCAAGTGGAAGTTCTCCCTGTGACTAGCTTCCTCAGCGTCATGGCCAGCGTCCCATTGACCCGTTCTACCAGTCCATTTATCTCTGGCCGGTATGTTACTAACATGACTCCTCAGATTCCCATTATTTCGTTTAACCTTGGGATCACATGAGATGTGAAGTTAATCCCATTGTCACTCAGCAGGAATTGCGGAAATCCATGCTGGTATTCTACTTGATCCAGGATGAATCTCGCAGTACTGGTAGCATCTACTCTGGTTAGGTCCTTCATCTCGACCCATCTTGTCAGATGGTCGATGGCAACTATGATGTACTTGACTCCCCCTGTGCTCATCTTCAGCGGTCCCATCATGTTGATGGACATTGAGTGCCAGGTGAATCCAGGGCGGACCAGCCAGTATCCATTTGTACTCTTGTGTGGTTTGTGCAGCTGGCACTCCATGCAACAAGCCAAATGATCCGTGACATATAGTTGAATGATTCTTAGTAATAATACTGGCGAATATGGTCAGTTTTTTTCCTCAGGCCTCCATGCCCAACAACCTTGTGAGCTGCTTGTACTATTGCTGCTCTTTCCAAAAGTTTTGGGAATGATAGCTGCTTCCTGTTGATCATCTTGAATACTTGTCCATCCATAGTCTCAGTGTCTTCCATCGCTTTTTGAAGCGCACCTTGGATTTCTTGGGGCTCATCCCTGATTCTTCCTCGACCATTCTCTGGAATAGCTCATCCACCTGCGGGTATACCAACTGGATCATTAGCAACCACAATAAGCCATCCGCGTTCTGATGAGAAGCCCCTGCTTAGTAAACTATCTCATAATTGTAAGCCTGAAGCTTAAGTATCTATTGGGCCAGTCATCCTTCTAGTTCTCTTAGATTGTGCAGCCAACGCAGCAAAGAGTGGTCCATCACCACCTTAAAGTGCATTCCATGGACATACACCCAAAACTGCTTGTATGTGTATATGACTGCAAGGCATTCCCGCTCAGTCGCTGTGTAGTTCCTCTCAGCGGCTGAGAGTGTCCAGCTCACATACACCACCGGATGCTCGTCCCCAAGTTTGTCTACTTGGCTCAGTACAGTGCCGATCACTGTCAATAAAGCATTGGTTTGAATGATAAACTCCTGATCAAAATTTGGATATTTCAGAATCAGCGAATCTATCAAATACCAGCATTACTCATCAAAGGAGTCTGGGCCTCTTCATTCCATATGAATCCATTTTTAGATCCTTTATTATATGGAATAATGGCTCAGCTATTTAGGCGAAGTACTGAATAAATCTTCTATATTATCCGACCATCCCAAGGAACACTTGGATGTCTTGGAAACTCTTTGGTACAGCCATACGTTCTATAGCTGCTATCTTTTGGGTTTGCAGCTGCAATCCACTTGAGTTGATTACGAATCCCAAGTATTCCAACTCTTTCTTATATAAGTGGCACTTCCTTGGCTTGATCCTCAGGTTTGCTGCGGACAGTCTCTTAAAACTTCTTCCAAGTGGTGCAGGTGATCAGTAAACGTTCTACTGAACATATTGATATCATCCAGATATACCAGAACGCATGACAGCTTCAGGTTGCTAAATATCATGTACATGGCCCTCTTGAACATTGCAGGCGCATTGCAAAGACCGTGGGGCATCCTCGTCAGTTGATATAGCCCCTGCATGAAAAAACCGCGCATTTTTCTTGGTCTTCTTCTGGCAAGCCAATCTGCCAGTATCCTGAGATCAGGTCCATTGTGGAGAAATACTTTGCTTCTCCTAAAAAATCCAGCGCATTGTTGATCCTCAGTAGGGGATACAAATCCTTCTTGAATCTTGTTCAGCCTCCGGTAATCAATCACCACCCAGTTTGATCCATTTTTCTTCTTCATGATCAGAATTGGACTCGCCCAGCGACTTGATGACGGAAATAGAAGCCCATACTTTACTTGTTTGCTGATCTCATCTTCCACTACCGCTTTAGCGGCTTTCAATCTTTGAATTAGTCTCATCATTATCAGTAAATTTTTACCAGTGTCGACCTTGTGAATTACATCTCATGTGAATCCCAAATCATGGTCATCCTTAGCAAATACTTCCCAATATTTCTCAAATAGTTCAAGCACCTCCTCCTGCTGGTCACCCAGAAGATCAGCGAGCTGCTCCCAACCAACCAATAAGTTGATGCTTTCAGCTACCCTGGCCAGTAATCTCATTTCATTGAGAGACCCAGAATAGTGGGATTGTCTCAATTCTGCTATCAGAATTAGATGAATAAATGCGATGATGTGATTCCTCTTGATCTTCATCAGTTTTTCACTCAAATTCGCCAGGAGAACTCGAATTTCTCCATGGCCCAGCATTATTATCCCAGGAGCCACCCATGGCTCAACTCTGGACCTCTTCCAGGGGCTTCCAACCTCCCCCATACAACAGCTCAGGAATTTCCAAAGTCACCCTGTGTCAACTAATATCTGCAATCTGTCTGATATGTTCCACTCTTTCTTGATCCTTATGGAATTCTCCAGTTTTCTAGGATTTTCGCCGGCATCTCGCGTCACTTCCTACCAACTAATTGGTATCAAATCAGTACAATGCCACCATTGTATATCAGATCAATGAAGTCATTTCTCAAATTCAACAGAGCTTCACCATCCTTCTGGTATACCAATGGTAATGTCTGACCCATTATGGTCAATGTATTATCCTCAAAGTTACATTAACTCTGTACTTCCATAGAAACTCTGTTCCAATCAGGATGTCATAGTTTTGGTTTGCCATTGCTATAGCTGGTGCAGATACCACCAATGACCCAAATCATAGTGGTAGTGCACTATACGCTCCAAAGTAAATGGTAATGTTTGGCCCAGCTGTCCCGTTTTCTCTCTTGTGATCCAAGTCAAGTAAGATCTTTATCCTCTTTACCAGCTTGGTTGACACAATATTTATGGGCGCTCAGCTGTCAACAATCGCCCTCACCCTCACTTAATTCATTTATATATCTATATACATACGCTCAGAGTATTTTAGTATAGTATTTACTGAGTGAATGGCTGCGTTATTATCCAAATCCAGGGTATGAATAATCTGTGCCAATAATTCAGGAAACAATTCCTTTATAACGCTTAGGGGGTTAGACAGGTTGGCCTCATCTAAATGGACGTCTGATAACTCTTCAGGATTCTCAGTGGTTCGAATCTTCTCCGCCAGTTGTCAGGCGTACAGCTGGGCAACTTCCTGGATTATCTTGGGGTCAATTCTCTTCGCCCCAGCTCTGGTCACGGCATTTGCATCCATAGCGACCACTTGGTATAGCTGATCCTGCTCATTGTCTACGAACAGATCGCTAATATCTTTTCCTTCATTCATGATATTAAGAGGAACAGGTTTCTACGCCTCTCTAGACTGTTCCTTGTCTATGCAGTGGGCCCTTTTCCCAAATCCTTGGCAGCTGCTGTCTCCTTGACCTGGACCACGTTAATTTGATCCTTTGGCTTTTTACAGTGTATGGCAAAATATCCTTTCCCGCCACACTGATAACAGACCTTCTCTTTCTTGCTTAACCATCTGAATTCTTTGAGCTTATTTCCCAGCACGGTTTGATTTGGTAGCCTCCTTTTCTCCTTCATTTCCCTTCATGGGATTTGGCTTTTGTATTGAATTTTACTTGAAGCTTCTATTTGGGGCATCAAACGTCACTCCCAAAATCTTTAGTTTGTCTACCATTTGCGAGGTAGTTATCTCTGTCATGAACATGGCAGACATCATTTGATGCAAATCATGATAGGGCTGAAGGGCCACTTGCAAAGTGATTCTAGCATCAAAGTCATCCAATACTTTTGCTTCAGCCAGGATCTGATACTCCTGGTAAAATGGATCTGCGAAGCTAGCAAGAGACTCATCTTTATGGAACTGAATTCCCATAAATTCTTGCTTGCGTTTCAAC
>JAKSZP010019156.1:0-33029 GCA_022478985.1 Massospora cicadina
TAATTCATTTTGGGAAAACATTCTAATTATAGATATTTATGCTATCTGTGATTATGAAAAGTGGACAGCCATGCCATTGAATAACACATTTACCAAAAAAATTTTGCTGCGGTTACTGCCCCTAAGTAACTTATTGCTTGTGCCTCCACCCACTACATCAAGTGATATACCACTAATATGATGTACTTGAAGAAATTCTCATCTATTGGCAAGGGAATCACAACATGAATATATATTTTATGCCATGCAAACTGTGGCTTCACCAAACAATAGGAGGACTTTTGATGGAAGGGCTTTTACCCTTGACATTTATGACAGCAGGATTTGTTTCAAGAAAGTCAAAGTACATGCTCTTACAGTAATATCATTGTTGGAATTTAACCAGATGGATTCCTCCAATGATCAATTATTTTTGGGATGAAATGAAAAATCCTGAAGGAATGGCTCATTGACTGTTTTTTGAGGTTATGAAAGTGAATTCTAGGTAGTTGCTTCCCAATTAGGTTGAGCTAAATCCAAGTATTCCGCTGAGATTGGAATTTAGGTGTGAGCGGAGCCAATCACTAGTCCAAATTGGTATATGGATCACCAGTGACAAGTAGCTAATAATGATCCATTTATATTTTCCAAGTAATATTAGTGGAAACTGATGATTCCAAGTTTGAGGCGGCTGATGTTGTTTCTGGCGCTCATATTTAATAATAGAATATTGCCTGAGAAAGAGGATTCCCCAATTGATTGACAAGAATAGTATAAAACATGTCATTAGCAAGAAGCCAAGTTATTCCAAAGTTGCCAAGCAACCAAAGTATCTTATGGCACATAATAATCAATTTGAAGTTCAATCTAAATTTGATGTTTGTTTATTTTAATCATTTATACAGCTCACCAGCGACTTAAGGCCAAGGATGAGCCAAAAGTAATTTGGACATTTGGAAGGATGGGGTGAGAGGGTTGATGCCAGGGAAGAGAGAAGCGCAGCAAGAGAGAGAGTGGTTGGCTGTAAGAACCAGCGATGAGCCATTAGGTCAGCAATGGGTGCAGTAACCCTTTTGTAAATATAGTACCTGACACTTTTCTACCATAATCATCTCAATTTGCCTAATCTCCATTTTTATATAAGTTTATGTTTAATTTTGTTGGTGGGGTTTAGGCTGGGGATCCCCAAATGATGCGTGTTACATGCTAAGGGGTCAGCTACGCTGTTGGCCCTGTCGCCTAAGGGGAAATGTCAAGGGTTGGCCAGTCTTCATACTGGTTGGCTTGCCAACCAGCAGAGCCCACTGTCACTGAAAAGTAGTTTTCAGACACCTCCATTCTGCCTTAGTCCAAATAAAATTTCGAGGCGCACAGGGGCTTTTAACAGACCAAAGCCACCCCTGTATTAAGGCATTAATTGTGTTAAAAAAGGATGGTGAAAAAGGGATTGCATGGACTGTAAACCAGATAATTGATAATATCATGGAGTTGTACTAGTAAAACTCATCCAGTTAGATTTTATGTTGTCCATACAGGGAGGCAATGCCTATTGTTATATTATTCAGGAGATTATTCTCCATCATGGTGTTGGAGTAACCCCTTTAATCAAATCATACTTTCAAGTAGCTGGCAGGTCCAGCTGCTAGCTTAGTAGTAAATGGAAGTTCAAGTGGGGTAACTGGTAAGTTTCGCCTATAAAATTTGGTGAGGAGTCTTAAGGGTGTGTTAATCTGCTGACCCAAGGTGGATGGTGTCCAACGGGTCTGATATTTTTCTAGGAGTATATTTCAGTTTTTTCAGCAATAGGTGATGCATTGCTGATGGATGAGTATTACTGTATTGCCTTCTCAAGTATGCAAGCGTCATGATTTTTGGTGATACCCACCATAAAGTCATCAGAAAAATCCATCATTTTGACTGGTAATTGTCCATGGACATTGATTTCATTGATGAGGGCATTTCTATTCTGAATTAGAGGATCAAGAAAAAAATTCAATAAAGGGATTAGAGGGTCACCTTGACAGAGTCCCCTCTGTGGGAAAACTAGATTAGTTAGAAAACCTGCTCCACGCTCAGCCATAGTGGCTGACTCAGTGAACAGCATCACCCAGTTTATTAGTTTGTTTGGAAGTTTAAATTTTTAAAGGCAGTACCTGTGAAGATTCCAGTTCACCCTGTTGTAGGATTTCTGTTGATCTAGGAAAACAAGCGCTCCAGAGGCTTTATATTGGCAGACATTTGCAACTGTGTGAATATTGTCCCATATGGATCTTCTAGGGACAAATCCATTTTGTGAGGGGGATATCACATAAGTTGCAATTTTCTCTTGTTGTTTGGCCATAATTATTTTGAATATTATAGTTATAGTGTTGTTTAGGGAGATTGAGCGCCAGTTGTATAGGTTTAATCTATCTCCTTTTTTGAAGGGAGTGACTGTGTAAGCTTCTTGACCCCCAGGTAGATGGTATGTTTACATAATACACTTATTAATGGAAGCTAGAAGAAAATCAGAGAGATTTTAAATATTTTTTATAAAATTCATAGGGAAGCCCATCAGGGCCAGGGCATCTTCATTATGGTGCACTGCGCACAGCTTCCCATAATTCCCCATGCAAAATTAGGTTAAGTAAAATATTGGTTTGAGCTGCGGTGTCAAGATGTGCAAAAGCGAGGTTTTTTGAACTTATTGATGTCTGAACGGGTCATATTTATATTAATTTGTGTAAAAAATGTATAATTAGTCATAATTTCCTCCAGTGTTTCCATTATAGATGTATCTAGTCACTGGACCTGTGTACAGGCTGTGGTGTTCTTACAGGAGTAAAATCGGTGGAAAAACTTACAAACATGTTTCTCCATCTTCTTAATTTTTTTCTCTGTAGTGAACACCAATGTGGTGTTGGTGTTTACATACCAAAGTCTTTAAGCATGCGGATACTTCTTCCCATTGGTGCCCCCATCCAGAGCTGTATCCTGCGCTTGGGACATTATTTTTTAGGTGATTGATTTTGGCCAAAGTTCATTTAGTGATGGCCAAAGCTTCCCAGAATCTCCTTGATGCTGTGTGTTGAATATGGTGTACTGTTAATTTCTTGAAATTTTTCCAGGTGAACAGCGGGTCTGAGCAGAAAAGTGTTTGAAAATCCCATGTTGAGTATATTTCCTCCACCCAGAAGTATAACTCTGAGTTATTTAAATTCTCCAGGCGTATATTATGCAACAACTGGGTTCTTGAATGAATGTTTTTGATGGTGTGAAGGACATTATAACTGGCTGGTAATTGGAGAATTCAATTTGGTAGTTTTAAATTTAAAATTTTATTTGAGTTAAGCTGACCATGGGATGGACATTACCAATACAAAACCAAATAATCAATCTGAAAACACAAGCCAAACGTCCTAAATGAGTGGCGAGACAATAAAACAAAAGGAAAATTAACCTACCAGGTGTAGCAGCCGTGAACCGCTTATCCCCCCTTGGTGGATGGGGAGGGGGTCAGGCGGATTATAGATCTCATCTTCAACATTGAAGAGGCGGATCAAAGCTGAGAGCAAGGAGGTTGGGGCATCAGCAGGATGTGGGTCAAGGTGAAATAGATAATTGTTAAGATCTCTAGTAATAATCTGGGCTTGGAGCAAAGCCTTCAGAAATTCAGTTACATGGTGTTTGGCTTGTATGTGTAAGTTGGGAAGCTGGAAAAGTTCGTGATATTGGCTCTGGTGATACATGTGATGGGGAAAAATTCTGCCAGTGCAACAACATGCTTGACAGCAGAGGTGGCTTTTTCTCTTAATCATCCAATTTCCACTTTTGCAACCTCAGGTAAATCAGCTGAGAAATTGGTTAAATGTAGCCCTTCTTTAAATTCAGCAATTGAGAGTGCCACAGCTTCGTGGAGATGGCGGCTTTCAGGAGAGACTACCATAGCCTCACCAAGTTGATGGTCACTCAAGAATGGGGTACCGGTGGGTTTGGGGACATATTTCTTGGGTGGGAATGGTGCATCAAAATCTGAAGGTAGATATGGCTCCAAATTAGTTAGAAAGTCGGGAGGTGGGACAATCTTCCCATATTCAGTTATTTCATCCAATAAGTCCCAGGGATTTTGGTTAAGTATGATTGATTTGGAGAGACGTGGCTTTGGTTAGGTAAGATTTGGGGCGTAAAATTGGTTGGATTGGATTTGGGTCCAAACCTACTCCCAATCGGGTACATTTTGAGAAATTTGGCCAGCTTGGGCTTTGGTTGCAAAGGTTTGCTGATGTTTTTAATGATTGGCTGGAGGGAGTGAGGGCAGCCAAAATCCCCATTCAAATGCTGTTTGTGTGGCCTCGCATGTGGGCTTGGCGGTTTCTTCATTTTTTTGTTTTGTAGTGACAGGCTTTTTGAAATGATTCAACTCATGGCAGAGGAGGCAAACTGTGCAGCTGTTGTCAATATGAGCCCAAAAGAAGTGATCTGGTTCAGATGGGTATGGGCACGTGGTGGGATGTGCTGGGCTATGGTTGGATGGTGGGGGGTAATGGTGGTCATTGCCCATGGTGTCGCTAACTGCTCAGCACCGCTCAGGAACAGAAGTGGAGGATGGGGTCTGTATTATATTTGGACATCCCATCATCAATTCTTCACAAAGGGTTTGAGGGAGAAGGTGTGAAGGAAGGTTTGCAAAGGTCACCACCAATCTGGTATCACTGGGGAGGCATGTATGGGTGGTAGTAATGGGTGTGTTTTTATATTCAAAGGGCGTAGTTGCTGCAGCAGCCGCGTCCTCTTCAGTGGGAAAGCCTATATCATAATAGCCCTTATAAGGGCGGAATTAGATAAATCCAGCTGGTGCAAACGTTGTCGTTGTCAGCTCAATTATTGCTTTGTCAGCATATGAGAAGAGATGTCTATTTTTGACTTAGAGGCAAAAGCAAATATTGGATTGGGGTAGGGCAAGGGGGTGGGGGTGGGTTGGATGGACTCGCGCTTAGTGTAATAATAAGTCCCTTGGAGGGACAAATTGCCCCATTGCATTAGGTGGGCTGGATGAGCCCGTCCATACGCGTTTTCCTGCTGGGCGGAAAACGCTATCAGGTGGAGCACCGCTGCCCTATATTGGGGTATCAGGTGATAGATCCGTGGACATAAATGGAAAAATGATGTGGTGTAGGTGGCGATGAAAATTTAACAGTTACTTTTTAATCATAATCGCTCAAAAAATGATGTTGAGCAGAAAGAAAAAATTTCAAATTTGTAGTTTTATACTTATAAATTTGGTGTTGGAAGATTAATGGTGTGAGTATGAGGTCTATACATAACATCAAGATTAGTTTACTGTTGTGCACATGAGGGCGCGTTATGTTCTGCAGGAGAGGTGATCAAAAGGTAAAGTGTTACATAGTCCCAAGGTGACCTTTACCATGCAAAGTCTCACATGCCCTTATTTTGCATCCATTGTGTGTGGCCATTAGTCAGTGTTTGTGTTTACCCTAGCAGTTCATGTCACCCATAACGACGGTGTTTTCTAGGAGATGAAGGTGTGTCAATGCTAAAAGAAACTCACAAAACTCCTATGCGCAGTTCAGTGCATATACGCTGGCTATTGTGTGCATCTTAGCATGCCATGAGAAGTCAATATCTATCATATTTCCATCCAAAAATGAATTTATATTAATGAATTTAAAAATTTTGTTTTGCATGTACTATCACCCCACAGTTTTGTGACTAAAATGATAGTGTTGGGAGGAGCATGTTTTCCCATGCCTCCTCCTTTTCTTGTGGACAGTGGGTTTTCTGCACTGCCTGGATGTCCACAGGGAGGTTGCACAAAGGACTCAACTTCTTGGCACAGGACATTTAGGCCTTGAGTCCCACTATGTTCAAAATCCTTATCTCTAATAAAAAGCCTGGTGTGCCTCAGGAATAGTTAGCAGCGCCCTGGACCTACTCCCTCAGCCTCCTTGCTCACCTTTGCATCCTTACTGTATGTGCCATATTGATAAGTAGGTACTGGAGTATATTCTGCCCCTTTATAATGTCTAGTTTTGATTGATAGTTTCATTTTGGCTCAGGTTCAAGTTTTCTGAATCCTGAGTATTTTATTTTAAAAGATTTCTAGGTTTATATCAGGTTTGGGTTCTGGGTTGTGCCTCACCCAGATTATCAATTAGGCTTGTATAAGCCTAATCAATGGTTTAGGTGAGGCCCCCAAAGGGCAGCCATAAAAAGGCTCACCCACCAATTCTGAAGCTCACTTCAGAATTTTTTCCCCTTTGAGCCTCTCCCTAAGGAGCATTGTCAGTTGATCTACAGGCCATCTCTGTTCAGCAGGCCCTTTTTATTCATTTTTTTAAAATAAAGGTTGTTTCAGGTTCACTTACCTCAAAGTCCAGTTTGTCCATTTTGGGTACCAAATCCTTCGTTTACCAACTTGAAGTTGGTGCACTTTGGTGCTGTCAGTGTGCAAAGTATAACTAGCTCAACGTTGTTGTTCTTTGGCGCTATCAGTGTGCCAAAGGCATTTCACAAATTTAGGGCGGTCAATAGTGGGATAATTTCAACCAATACATTATATAAAAGTCACTGTGCATCTGCATGCCACAAATCCCTAGTTCAGCTGACCTCAGTGGTCACTTAGGTCCTGGTTGTTAAGGAACCAGCACCAGTGGGATCTGGTGACTGATGGCCAACTCTGGACCCAAAGTGATTGTCATTTGGAAATCTTGGTGGGGGCCTCCCACTTACCAGGGATTTGGTTGGCACAGAGATGACCAGTCTAGCAGGGCTCCTTTACCAACAGACAGTTCACACAGAAAGGGGATAGCCATCCAGCCATGCTGGAATGCGCACCCCTCCCCCACTACATTTGGAGAAAGCGCCTTTCTGATCAAGATGGGAAGACCACTGCCAACTGGAGTGTCAGAATCTTGTGGTTGACCCAAAAATAAACCCTTCAACGACCAACAAATGAGGCTAATTATCCATCCAAAACTTAAGCCAATTACTCTAATTCTCAACTAAATTTATTTGAGGTACGCCAACCAGGGGACAGACATTACCAATACTTAAAGAGCAAAAGAAACAAACAAATGAATAGAATGATAAAACCAAACCAAAAAACCTTTAATAAGGAGGGGAGCAGAAACTGATAACCCACCGTGGCAGAGGGTGATAGTGGTCAGGCGGCTCTTCTGAAGACATATATCTCACAACAAAATCATTATTGTAGAAACAGACTAAAGCGGAACTAGGGCGTTGGCATTGGCGTAGTGTGGGTGGATGAAAGTATAAAAGCAGTTCTCATCCTCATCATCAAGATCAGCTTGGTAGACAGCTTCAACAAATTCCGCTAAGTGATGTTCAGCTTGAATGCAGGCATCAGGTGGTTGAAAAACTAATTCTCAACTAAAGCTAATTACTATTATATGTCTTGGTCCAAATATCTCAACACCAAAAAATTAATTATCCACTTTACAGTTTGGCTGTATATCTCAACATTAACTTAATACAGTATTTATTTTAAAGTTTGGGCTGAATATTTCAATGCCAACCTAATACAATTATTCATTTTACAGTTTGTGCTGAATACTTTGACGCCACTTAATTTCATTATTCACTTTACAAATTGGGCCAAATGTCTCACATAACTAAGGATGTTTATACATGCAAAAACCTCAGCATTTGGTCCAGATTAATCAGGTGCAATAATGACCATGCATCTAAAAAAATCATCTGGGGATCAATCCTCAAAATAACCTTTAAATATCCCATGGACAAGTAGAATACTAAAATTGACATCATATTGTCATAATTAATTTCCCCTCCCTATGGGGAATTTTGTATGTCAATCCACATACTTGGCACAATAGCACTTACACATGGACTTCCCAAATGGGAATACCTAGTACTATTGAGAGAGGCCTGTCAATGTCCCAATTAGGAGTACACCATTTAATTGAAATCGATGCCAATTTTCCCAGAAGTTATATTTTGTTAGCTGTATGATAAAACTCAAATTGAGCTGGTTCTAGGACAATTTTGCCCATTCATATTACAATTTTTGCCCCTGAAGTCTGCTCAAATATGAGAGTATTTTGCCACCAATAGTCCTAGCAATAGGTCATAATTGTATCAGTTCAAGTGCTAAACTGTAGTGAAAAATAATTATCTATGAAAATTCATGCTCAATATGTGGCCAGGCGATGCCCTAAAGGTATAAATACTGGAGCCTGGTCTAATGAATTAGCATCAAATAATATCTCCCTATAAAAGATATAATTTCTTAAATTCTCTTTATCTGGTTTTGTATCAGAAGTGGTTCCTATTGAGAGTGTTGGTAAGCTGTTAGAGCAGAAATTTCCAGCTTGTATTGTTGCCTGCCTGAGTAGAAGTACCTAAATTTATAGGGAAATTTACACCCAAAATTTACCAGAAGAGTCATATTATTGAAAAAAGCCTATTGAGCTTCCAGATAGTATTAAAACCGTAAGACATGTGCTAAAATCAAGAATCTTTAAGCCAAACCTTTTACAAATGTTGGGATTTTTGCCCATATTCCCAGCCTGCTAGATTACTGGTGTTGCTAGGGGAAAAATTCCCTAAGGCGAATTGAATTGGAAATCGGTTGACCCAAATTTTGGAGGAACTACGTTTGAGAGATTTTAGAGTAATTATCTAGTTGTATCCATTGGGGATTGATCTGGATGAATACCTAATATCTCATCAGGCGGAGCGGCTGACGAAATAAGGGCATTTGATAGTAATTAACTATCAGTTGTACCAATTGGGATCAGTCAGGTTTCATCACTGACTGATTGAGAATGTTTAATGAGTTGCAAGGCGAGTGATGCCGCCTGCAACTAGTGAATCAATTGGTTAGTGAAGTGATCTGCTATAATGGGTAAAGTGTCCCATTATCTAAGCAGGTTGCTAGCCAATTATGGATGATTCACTTGGATCAAGAGGAAAATGTTAATGATACATTTCCAACTTTTTCCATTTGAGGTCTTGAGGATATCTAACGTTAGAATCCTAGTCAGGATGGGGAAGACCATCGCTGCCAAGACGAGGAAGGGTGATTCAAAGGCAACGGCTGCCATTTCATTGAAGAAGTGATAACCGAGGGTTAGACAGCTGAATCCCCTATAAATTCCTTAGAATTCAAATAATAAAAAACAGTAAATACTCACTGATTGACACAAATTTACGGTCAGAGAAGAACTAATAAAGAACATTATTTGTTTGACTGTAGATTTGGTAATAATTAGACTATCAGCATTTAGCGTGAAGATTCCATCTCAAGGATATTATTGCAGAAGGCAATAATTGGTAGACTCTCAGAGAAGATTAGAGATCCGAGTGAGGATCTAGAGATGAAGGGAACCACAGCTAAGGGATTGCTGCTGACTGTGTGTTAGGCTGAAGGGGACTGTCATCAGAGGATCTTAACAAAGATTGAGTGGACAGGACTATAGGAACGAATCCCTAAGATTGCAATATTCAGTATTATCAGAAATACTGGCCAAAGCGTTGGGCCTGAAGATAATTCTAACTTGATTACAGATAATAGTCATCATACTGTTATCAGATTATATATATTCTTACAACGCAAAGTGCACGAGGAAACTGAATCTGTGCAGTAGAAATATTACTAGGGTTGACCTCCAATAATCAACTCCTAAGAGTAAAATTTTTACAAGTTGGTGCTCATTACAGGGGTAGTTGAGTAGAAGAATTTATCCAGAATGTCATACAAAGAAGAGATGCGTAGGTTGTGGACTGAGATTGCCACAGTGAACCAGAACGCCTTAAACTCTGTGGACCACTGGGAGTTCGTGGCCTTGGAGGAATGAGTAACCAAGGTGGAAGAAGGAGTTGACAACGTAGCCAACTTTGGGAACGAGTTACTTGGCAAAGTAAACTCGTTAAATAAGAAAGAAGGAGACCTCATCCGAGAGGTCCTATTTCTGAAAACAGAACATGAAGCGGATTGTGATCATATGAGAAAATTCAGTGTGGGCATTGAGAAGTTATTAAAAGAAGTAGAGAAATTGAAAGCATACAGAAGTGCAAGTGAGTCTGACATGGCCAATGATGTCAAAGAAGTAAGTCTTCAAATGATACTTGAGAAATGAATACCTCAAGAAATATGCCACCCACTTTCAAAGCTAAATCAGAGATGATGCCCAATGACACTCTGCAAGTAAAATGAATAACTGAACCAAGAGAGTCAGCCTGAACTGACTTGGAGGAATTGAGGGCAACCCCTAAATTGCCTACATTCCATCAGGATAACGCCCCAGCATTTTTCCAACTATTCAACATGACCATGAATGGATATGGGGATCATCAGAAGGCGTTGACGGTCATGAACTGCTTAAACACAGATTGCCAGAATCTGGTGTTACCCTCCTGGAGGGGGACATCTGGTCTTATGCTGAGGCTAAGGCAGCAATAATGAAGGAATTTGGCAGTCCAACCCACATGTCAAAATGTAAGCAAGACTTTATGGGAATTCAATATTGTAAAGATGAGTCTCTTGCAATTTTTGCAGATTGATTCTACCGAGAATCACAGATCCTGGCCAGAGCGAAGGTGTTAGATGACTTTGATGCAAGAATCTCCTTGCAAGTGGCCCTTTGGCCTATTGTGATTTGCATAGAATGATGTCTACTGTATTTGCAACTGAGATAACTACCTCGTAAATGGTAGATAATTTGAAGATTTTGGGAGCAACGTTCAATGCTCCTAATAGAAGCTTCAAGTCAAATCTGGTCTGAAGTTCGAATCCCACAAAGGGAGGCGAAGGAGCAAAGGAGACTTTTAACTGAACTGTGCCAGGGAATAAGCCCAAGGATTACAATCAGTTAAACAAGAAGGAAGAGGTCTGCTTTCAGTGTGGCGGGAAAGGGCATGTCGCCGCACACTGCAAAAAGCTGAAGGATCAAGTTAATATGGTCCAGGCTAAGGAGATAGCAGCCACCAAGGATTTGGGAAAAGGTCCCACTGTATAGACAAGGAACAGTCTAGAACGGCGGAGAAACCTGTTCCTCACAATGTTATGAATGAAGAAATTGATATCAGGATTTGTTCATGGATGATGAGTAGGATCCAATATATCAAATGATCAGCATGGACATAAACGCCGTGACCAGAGCTGGGGTGAAGAAGATCAACCCCAAGATAATTTAGGAGGTTGCCTGGATGTACACCCAACAACTGGTGGAGAAGATTCGGACTGATGAAAATCCTAATGAGTTATTCGATATTTGGTTAGATGAGGACAACCTGTCGATTCCTTTGCACAATTAAGGAATCATTTCCTGAATTATTGGCGCAGATAATTAATACCCTAGATTTGGCTTATAACGCCGCTATTCACTCAGTAAATACCCTATTACAATACTCCAAGTGTATGTATATAGATATTTAGGTGAATTAAGTAAGGGTACAGGCAATAGTCAACAGCGGAGCGCCCATTAACATTGTGTCAACCAAGCTGGTGAATAAGATGAAGATCTCTTCGGACTTGGAACACAAGAAGGAATATGGAACAGCTGGGCCAAACACCACCATTTCCTGTGGAGCGTATAGTGCGCTGACACTATGATTTGGGTCGTTGGTGGTATCCACGCCAGCAATAGTTTTGGTGAATCAAAACTATGATATCCTGATCAGAACAGAGTTTCTGCAGAAATACGTAGTTAAATGTAACTTTGAGGATAATACGTTGACCATCCTGGGTCAGACGTTACCATTAGTATATCAAAAGAATGGTGAAGTTCTGTTGAACTGGAGAAATAATTTCATCAACTTGATATACAATGATGGCATCGTACTGATTCAGTCCCAATTAGTTGGTAGAAAGTGACAGGAGAAGCCGGCCAAAATCCTAGAGAACTGGGGAATTCCTTTGTGAATCAAAAAGGAAGAAAGCATACTGGCCAGATCACAGATGATAATCACCACAGGGTTGACGCTAAAGATTCCAGAGTTGTTGTATGGAGAAGTTGGAAGCCCCTGGAAGAAGTCCAGAGTGGAGCCTTGGGTGGCTCCTGGGATAATTATGCTAGGCCATGGAGAAATACGAGTTCTCTTGGTAAATTTAAGTGAAAAACCAATGAAGATTAGGAAAATCAAATCATTGCATTTATTCATTTAATCCTGACGGCAGAATTGAGATGATTCCATGATTTTGGATCTCTTGAGGAAATGGGATTACCAGCCAGAGCGGCCAAAAGCATCAACTTATTAGTTGATTGAGAGTAGCTTGCAGATCTGCCAGAAGGGCAGAAGGAGGAGGTGCTCAAATTATTTGAGAGATATTGGGAAATATTTGTGCAGGATGATCACGATTTGGGATGCGCGCAAGGCCTAGTTCACAAAGTCGATACCAGAGAAAATTTACCAAAAAGAATGAGACTGATCTGAAGTTTGAAAGCTGCTGAAGAAGTAGTGGAAGATGAGATCAGCAAACTAGTAAATCATGGGCTTCTAGTTCCATCAAGTCCCTGGGAAAGCCTGATTTTGATCATAAAGAAAAAAGATGTATCAAATCAGGTAGTGATTGACTATCAGAGGCTGAATAAAATTACAAAAAAGGATTCATATCCCCTACTGAGGATTGACGATGCGCTAGACCAACTAGGAGAAGTGAAGTATTTCTCCGCGATGGACCTAATCTCAAGATAATGGCAGATTGACTTGCCAGCAGAAGACTCAGAAAATTGTGCGATTATCACCGCACAGGGGTTATACCAGCTGACTAGGATACCCCAGGGTCTTTGTAATGCGCCCGCTATGTTCCAGAGGGCCATGGACGCGGTATTAAGCGACCTGAAGTTGTCATGCATCTTGGTATATCTGGATGATATAAACGTGTTCAGTAAGACGTTTACTGATCACCTTTAGCACTTGGTGGAAGTGTTTAAGAGACTGTCCGCGGATAACCTGAAGATCAAGCCATGGAAGTGCCACTTCTTCAAGAAGGAGCTTGAATACCTGGGATTTGTGATCAACGCAAATGGATTGCAGCCGCAACCCCAGAAGATAGCAGCTATTGAAAAGATGGCTGTGCCAAAGAGTGTCCAAGACACTAAGTATTCCTTGAGATGGTCAGATACTATAGAAGATTTATTTGGGACTTCGCCTGAATAGCTGAGCCCTTATTTCATTTATTAAAGGATCCAAAAAAAGGATTTGTATGGAATGAAGAGGCTTAGGACTTTTTAATGAGTTGTGCCGGTACCTGATAAATTCGCTAATTTTGAAATATCCAAATTTTGATCAGGAGTTTATCATTCAAACTGATGCTTTGTTGACGGCGATCAGCGCATCATACTGAGCTAAGTAGATGAACTTGGGGATAAACATCCGGTGGCATATGTGAGCCAGACACTCTCTGCCGCAGAGAGGAATTACACCATAACTGAGCGTGAATGCCTTGCAGTCGTTTATGCTTGTAAACAGTTTCAGGTGTATGTCCATGGAACACACTTTAAGGTGGTGACAGACCACTCTTTGTTGCGTTGGCTGACAATCTGAGGGAACCTGAAGGACAACTGGCCCGATGGGCACTCAAACTTCAGGCTTATGATTACGAGATAGTCCACCAAGTGGGGGCTTCTCATCAGAGCGTGGATGGCTTATCACGGTTACCAATGGTCCAGTTGGTATATCTGCAGGCAGATGAGCTATTCCAGAGAATGGTCGAAGGAAGTATTGAGGATGAGCCTCAAGAAATCTAAGGTGTGCTTTGAAAAGCGATGGAAAACACTGTAACCATGGATGGACAAGTATGTAAGATGATAAACAGGAAATGGCTATTAACCAAAAACTGTTGGAGAGAGCAGCGATCATTCTAGCCACTCATAAGGTTTTTGGGCACGTAGGCCTGAGAAAAATGACTGACCATATTCGCCAGTATTATTACTGGGAATCAAATAATTATGATGTCATGGACCATCTGGCTTGTTGCATAGAATGCCAACTTCATAAACCACACAAGAATACAACTGGATACCAACTAGTATGACCTGGATTTGCATGGCACATGGTGTCTATTGATGTGATGGGACCATTGGCAATGAGTACAGGAGGAGTGAATTACATCATAGTGGCCATTGATCATCTGACAAGATGGGTTGAAACAAAAGCATCAACTCAAGTTGATGCTACCAGTACTGCGAGATTCATCCTGGATCAAGTAGTATAATGGCATGGGTGTCCACAAGTTATACTGAGCGATAATGGGACCAACTTCACGTCTCATGTGATCCCAAGGCTAAATGAAATAATGGGGATCCAGGGAGTTGTGTCAGTACAATATCAGCCGGAGACAAATGGACTGGTAGAACGGGTCAATGGGATGCTGGCCGTGACGCTGAGGAAGCTAGTTGCAGGGAGAACTTCCGTGTGGGGAATGTACCTGAGTTTGATGACGTTTGCCTATAACATCAGTCATCATATGACGACAGAAAAGATGCCATTTGAATTACTTTACGGGAGGAAGGCTGCATTACTACCAATATTATATTTGATAGTAGAACCTACATTGGGGATGAGTACTGAACAATACTAAACCAACTGATGAGTATCCTGATTGATATGCAATCGCAAGTATTTGATACTATATCAAAGAAAAGGATATGAGCAAAATTGACGGATGATAAAAACTGACCACCAATAGAAGAATATTGAATAGGAGAAAGAGTTGCCTATTGCAATATGCATGGTTTTGGATGAAGAAACAGGTTGGATGCATTCTGGATGGGTCCATTAAAAGTAATCGCCAAGATGGCGACTGATGCTTATTCCATCAAGAATCTCTTGGATGGAAGAGTAGTAAATCGAGTCCACACTAAATATCTAAAGTGATGGATCAAAAAAAATAAAAAAAGAGTTCCCAAAGGACCAATGAACCAATTAAGTTGGTCATGTCCTAATAATTAGGTCAAGTCTGAAAAAAGGACCTCTGAACCAATCTAGATGGTTAAGTCTGAAAAAAGGACCTCTGAACCATAGAAAACTGGTAGGCTTAAGTGCCCAGGATCCAGTTTGGAGGAAAAGATGGACCTCTGAACCAAAACAAGGTCAAGTCCCATAAGAAAAAAATTGATAAAAGATATTGGGAAAAAAATAATATATATATAAAGTGTAGATAAAAAAGCTGATATATTTTTATAAAAGATTTTATTTTTATTGGTTGTCCTCAGTGCGGGGATGATTCCGCCTATATTGCCTCTTGGGGAGGGATGATGGATCGCAGTAGGGAGGAATAGCCCATCAAAATTAATATGTGATTGAATACTTGCAAGGGCGAGTCCTACTAAAAACCACATTCATTGAGCTGACGCTGAGCCCTGAGAGAACGTGACTAGGGGAAGAGAAATAAATTTGTTGGAAGATGCCAATCAAGAAACCCCAGAGCGGGGTGGAAAACAGCAATAAAGGAAGAGGCAATTGGCAAATAACCCTGAGTAATCCCAATAAGGCACCAGCACTGGAAGATTTGTCTTGAGTGCCTGCTGATGGGCCTCATCAAGAATACCAGACATGTAAGCTGGCAGCGAAGAAGGAATACTCAAGGGAGGTTGTTGAATTATACCCCCAATTAGCGCCATCAACGGAAGATATTGATGGGAAGCTCCAGAGAAGAGGTAGTTGTCTAACAAACGGATTTCATCCTGTAAACAACGACTATGGGCTTTGTGGAAGCTGAAGCTGAATGACTGATGAAAGTCAGGTGAGGCTTGAAGCTTCGTTGAACAACTTCAAAGAAATTGGCTGGCAAAGCGGAGAGCATAAGTGGCAGTATCCTGATCCAGAAGGTTGTCCAGATCTGAGGGATTCAGCGCTAATGACAATGCCTCAGTGACTTGCGCTTGAAGTTCAGCATAGGGGAGCCCAGTATGAATGCTGTTCCCAATTGTAAGCTCAGAAACTAGCACAGCGGGTTTGTAGAATTGACTAAGTCAGAAGAGGAACTCAGGGAGAAAATCTGACCCAGCCAGGAACAAATGATCTAGAGCAGTTGGCATAACCTCTGGAGCATTATTGATGATGTTTGGAGCCTCAGTGAAAGGAGCCAAATCCAGAAGGGTTTTGAAGTCCAACTTGAGGATCAACTGCATGGGAAGAGTTGGCCAAGAGTTATTCAAAACGATGGCATGCCTAGCTTTGATGGGAATGGATACTGTTTCTGGTAACTTGACAGAAGGACTAGCTGCTTGCGCCAGGCTAGGCATATGAGTCCTGGAGGGACCATAGAAGAGGGTCTGCCGAGCATTCCGACTCATTCTCTGGAAGAGGCGGAGGTCTGAATTTGATAGACTGTTAAGAAGCTGTTGGTAGCGAGATTCCAAGTTTGACTTATGAGCAGGACTAGAGGGGGATTTCAGACTGATATAGAAGTTGACATTATGCACCCTACACTCCATTAGGCTCCAATTTCAGGGAAATTAATTTCATAAAATTAATGAAATAAGCTTTCCATGGGAATAATGACTTACAGCCAAGAGGTTATGAGCAAAATAATGAAGCAAATATAAATAAGTATTCTTAATTAAGCCGCGAGATGAATATTGACGGCAAGAGTCTTCTGTCTAGGATGAGGAGAAAATCAGGAATTCTAGGACGCTGGACCGAGAAACCTGAATATGACAGCAGGTCATATACCCTGATGGGGGAAAACTGGATCCTGGGAAAAAGATCATCACAAGTAAATCGATTAGCCTGGCATGATAAGAGGTCGTGGGGACCATGCTCTGAGTAGGCGGTAGTGAGGAGGATGAGGAGGAATGCTGTATGCCAAAGGTTGTCCTGAGCAGCGTAGAGTATTGATGAAGTACTCAACTTGAACCAATGAAGTATTTGACCAGGTGTCTGAAGCGGTGTTTCCATGCCCAGTCCTTTTCTCACTGGAAATCTAGGCAAGAGGGGGGATGTGTTGGGATTTTTTCCCATATTCCCAGCCTTCTAGATTACCTGGTATCGCTAGAGGAAAAATTCCTTAAGGCGAAGTGAATTGGAAATCAGTTGACCCAAATTTTGGAGGAACTACGTTTGAGGGATTTTAGAATATTTATCTAGTTGTATCCATTGGGGATTGATCTGGATGAATACCTAATATCTCATCAGGCGGAGCGGCTGACAAAATAAGGGCATTTGATAGTAATTAACTATCAGGTGTACCAATTGGGATCAGTCAGGTTTCATCACTGACTGATTGGGAATGTTTAACGAGTTGCAAGGCGAGTGATGCCTCCTGCAACTAGCAAATCAATTGGTTAATGAAGTGATCTGCCATAATGAGTAAAAAATTCCCATTATCTAAGCAGGTTGCTAGCCAATTATGGATGATTTGCTTGGATCAAGAGGAAAATGTTAATGATACATTTCCAACTCTTTCCATTTGAGGTCTTGAGGATATCTAACATCAGAATCCTAGTCAGGATGGGGAAGACCATCAATGCTGAGATGAGGAAGGGTGATTCAATGGCAACGGCTGCCATTTCATTGAAGAGGTGTCAACTGAGGGTTAGACAGCTGAATCCCCTATAAATTCCCTAGAATTCACTATAATAAAAAACAGTAAATACTCACTGATTGACACAAATTTATGGTCAGAGAAGAACTAATAAAGAACATTATTTTTTTAACTGTAGATTTGGTAATAGTTAGACTATCAGCATTTAGCGTGAAGATTCCATCTCAAGGATATTATCGCAGAAGGCAATAATTGGTAGACTCTCAGAGAAGATTAGAGATCTGAGCGGGGATTTAGAGATGAATGGAACCACAGCTAAGGGATTGCTGCTGACTGTGTGTTGGGCCAAAGGAGACTGTCATCAAAGGATTTTAACAAAGATCAAGTGGACAGGATTATAGGGAAAAAATCCCTAAGAGTGCAATATTCAGTATTATCAGAAATACCAGCTGAAGCGTTGGGCCTGAAGATAATTCTAACTCAACTACAGATAATAGTCATCATACTATTATCAGATTATATATATTCTTACAACGCAAAGTGCACGAAAAAACTGAACCTGTGCAGTAGAAAGATTACTAGGGTTGACCTCTGATAATCAACTCCTATGAGTAAAATTTTTACACCAAATATATGTGCAGGATTTAATTTATTAAGTGAGCGATCATCAGAAGTTAACATGGAGCATGGAAAGGGGCATACCACAGCCAAGCGCTGGGCGTGCTTTCTTGTGCTAGGTTGGCTTTTTCTGGCACCCAGCTCTAATTTTCCCTTACCATTTGTCTTTTCCCCATAAAGGGCCTATAATTTCTCTGGGCTAGTTTCCTGGGGCTTGAGGTAAATCTCCCCAGGAAGCCCTCATGATGGCATACTCCCAACTGTGGGACCTTCTTTGGGGAGGGGCCCTTCTCTGGTGGGGATGATGTAACAATCAGTTTTGATTGATGAATGCATTTTGGATCAGGTCAGGTTTTCTGAATCTCAAGCTGATTTCTTTTAAAAGAGTTAATGGGTCTGGTTGAGTTTGAACGCTAGGTTGTGCCTTTCCCAAATTATTGATTAAGCTTGTATGAGCCTAATCAATGGTTAGGGTGAGGCATCCAAAGGGCAACCATAAAAAGGCGCACCCACAAAATCCAAAGTCCACTTCAGGATTTTTTTCCCTTGAGCCTCACTTTGAAGAGAATTGTTGGTTGCTCTCAGACCAGCTCTGTTATTCAGGCAATTTTTATTCATTAATAAAAAAGGGTTGTTTTAGGGTTCACATACCTCACTTTCCTGTTCATCTTTTTTGTGTACCAATTCCCTCTTTTACCAACTTAACGTTGATGTAATTTGGCACTGTCAGTGCACCAAATCATTACTAGCTTTAATTTGATGTGCTTTGGTGCTGTTGGTGTACCAAAGCCATTTTGCATTAATAGAGCAGTCAGAACTAGGATAATTCTGACTGTTACACCCTTTCACTACTTCTGTTTTGGTTCCATTATTGTCTTTGTTGAATTTTGATTTTCACTGTGGTGCAAATTGTGTGTTCTCATTGGGCAAATTTGTGCCTCACAAATTCAATTGTTGATGTTCTATCCCATTTGGTTGTATTTTTAATATTGGTGGGTTTGTAATTCTTCTGTGATACCAAATTTTACCAATTAAAATTTTGCCAAATCCTGCTGTTTGGATTGGCTGATTAGATTTCTGTAGCATTTGACTGGCTCAATGTTGCTAGCTCTTTCATGTCTTCCTGAATCTGTTCAGGTGAGATGGAAGATTTCGCTGAGGCCTTTGACTTGGTTGAGGCCAACTTGTGGGCCTGTTTTTTATTTTTCGCTCCTTTGAGGAAATTGTGTCAACAATTTTATATTGCTAAAATTCCCCAACTCAAATGCTTGGGTAGTGTTTGTGATTTTGGCATACTATGAGTCATTTTTTCCCACTTCCCTCCTCACAGAATTCCATTTCTTATAAGCCTTCTTTATAGTAAAACATTAATATTGTGCCCAAAGGGCTGACAGTGGTGCATATGGGTTATGCACTCTCCACTGTTGTGCAGAATGATTGGGATTTTTCCCCTTTAGAATAATAAAGGCAATGTGAGGATTTTTTGAGATCCTTCAATACCTCCAGGTTTTGAAAAATAATTGCAACTGCCTTCTCTGTACTAATGGTTGGCATCAACTGGAATCTTTGCATCTTGAAATTCTTATTTTCTCCATAGGATACCAAGCATACCTGGAGATGTTGTTCTACTACTTTGCGCATAAGTGTTGTTGGAAGATATTCAAAAATAATAAAGGTAGCATTGTATTCTGTCCAACGTGTACATTTTTTTAGCACTAGATGGTCCCCCAACGTGTACATTTAGTTAATACCAAACGTTGACCATCAGGGAGGTCAACCACTACTCTGACCTTTGAAGCTTTATTTACTTCTTCCACCATATTGAACCCAATGGCCTTACAGCTTTAGCGGATAGTGTGGGTTGTCATGTACACAGCGTGTGGGATTGATTTTGGTTGGGCTTTACCAAACTTTTTTACAACTTCTTGTACCTCTGTGCTCAAAATACATGGATCCTATGTTCACCCAATGACAGCAGTTGATAGTAAGACACTTCCATGTAACTAAAGTATTTTACTAAGAAGTATATAAAACCTGCAGGGTGCACACTTAAGTTTTTATTTATTTACTTAATTTTTGTTATTTTATGTGTGATTGGTGCTTTTAGCAGTGCAAATCCAGGTCCACTACCCTTTATCACATTTTCCCAATCCTGTCTCTGTTTATTAATTGTGCTCATCTCATCTGCCTTTGATTATAAAATTTTTCTGTTTTTATTGAATTGTTTGCTAAAAGTGATAGTAAAAAAATATAAGCTTTATAAAAAATCTTTATTATTATTAAAAACTAAGGATCAGAAATAGAGAACTTTTTTAACTTGTTTTAAAAGTCTTATCTGAAAATTAAATTCAGAAGGAGGCATTGTTATTTAATTTTTGTAGGATAACTTTGACTATATTTTCCTTTCTTAATTAAGGTTTATAGTTTAAACCTTATTGTTCAGCAACTTGTTATGTATGTATATCATAGGCTGTTACCAATGATATTATCTAAATCAGAAGCTTCCATTGCTCAAAGAATAGAGGTACAGTTTATTTAGTATATCAAGTAAATTCTTTTAGCAGCTATTGATCTATTTCTTTTAGTATTAGCTTTCAGTAGAAAAATGCCCTTTATGTCACTCAAACTTACTTGGATACCTAAATTTTTATATGAATTGGAGATAAACCTGGAACAATTTTTTATAGTTGCATATAAAAACATAATATTTTGCATATTTATATTCCTGCAAGTATTCTAGATATCAAAAAGGAAGTTAGCACTGTGCAATATTTCCAATATATCTATAAGTAAGCTAGGCACTATTAGAGTATTTTTTGGCAAATATATAGTATTACCTCATTGTTGGAATTTGATGATTGACTCAAAAATAAACCTTTTGAGAAAAACCATCAATGCTGATAAATTACTCCCATATAAGGATCTTTGATCCCTCCCAATTTATCTACATAATCTGATAAATCAGATTCACCTCAAAACTGCCTTGATTGCATCTAAACAACCCAATCATTGTATTAATAATAGCTATGATATAATATTTTTATGGCTAATTATGGACCCACTTGGGTGGATCAAGTGGGTTTATGGCACAAACTTAATTGTATCTTTGAAGTTAATGCAAATATGATTAATAAATAATAATTTTTATATATGTCAATAATCATAATTGGCACAATAGTACTTGCACATGGTTGTCCTGAATAGGAAGTAACTAATACTATTGAGAGGTCTGCCAACGTCCCAATTAGGAGTGCATCATTATTTAAATTTCATATTTTCTTTTTTTAGTACTAGTGGTGCCCAACCCAAAAGGGGGAGCCGCCACACATTTTTATTTGCAAATGGGCCAAACAAAGGGATTATCATAGATTAAAAAAAATTAATATAGCCCCTAGGTTATTAGCCTAGGAAGCCATACCAGATGGCGAGAAGGCTTTGGGGAAATTTTTGTCTGACGCCCGCTTTAGCTGGCAGACCATGGCGGACAGCATTGGGGTGGGAGCATCAGCAACATGGGGCATAAAAAGTATAGTTGGGGGTTTTCTTCATTAATGAAGCTGGTGGTGTCCATTACCTCAACATATTAAGCAAGTTGATGCTCAACAAAATTGGTGAGAGCTGGCACACAAGTAATTGACTTTATGCGCCTGAATCTCATATTTTTCTTTCCCCAATTTATTGTATTTTGACAGCTGTATGACAACATGTAATTGAGCTGATTGAAAGGTTAACATACACCACTGATGTGCTAATATTAAGCCTAAAAATTTCCCTGATTATGAGAGTTGTAATGCCTCCAATTGGACTGAAATGATTGTAATTTAGTTAATTCAAGAGTTGAATTAACTTGAAGATTATTTAATAACTACTGCCATAAACCATAGTGGATTGGCATGGCTTTAATGAACTCATCTAATAGATGAGTATGGCTAGGAGATACCCTAGAGGTATAAAATACTGGCACCTGGCCCTAAAATAAAATCATCATTTTACCATATAATTATTTTTTGTCTTATATTGTCTTATATTAATTTATTATTCATATTAAAAATTGATGACAAGCGTTCAGGGGAGCTTGTCTTATTACCTTCATCAGGAGAGTCTCCAATTAGAGAGGGAAAAATACCCAGAAGATACCAGAAGAGTCAAAAATTATTGTTTAGCTTTGTGAGCTTCAGACTGGTTATAAAAACAAAAAAGCCACATAGAAGAATTAATAATACATTGGCCAACACTCTTCCCAACTATCAAAGCAGGATTATATTTAATAAGCGAGTAAACTCTCAAAAACCTACACTCATATATATACAACCACTTATCAATAGGACTTTTTTATATTAAGTATTTTTAGTTTTAATAGGTAGTAAGGATAAGGTTATTGTTTGGTTCATTATAGTTCTATAGAGCGTTTAAGGCTTGTTTACAACAGAATCATTACTTTATACATAAATGAAATATATTGTCTGATATTTATGATGAGTCACTGGTGTGAAAATTGGATAAATCCTGATTCTTAAGTTGGCCGGCAGGAAATGGTTTTCAGACAGTCTGGGAAATTATTAGCAGAAATTTCTAAGACAAAGCTTTTTTTAGATTTGATATGAATAAACTTACAAATTATATTAAAAACTAAAAACTTAAACTGTGTTATAATGTAGAAGCAAGTTTTTATACTTGCTTAGTATGAAAATTTAAGATTTAAGTTGTACTGGAATAAATGAGAAGTTATAGTAAATTAAATACCAATTTAATTTGATCAGATCTACCCAGAATATATTAGTGCTTACTAACTATTTGACACTGCAAACTATATAACTAGGGTTTAAAAATAAGAGAACAAGCCTTTTTCTTATCTTATTAGCAAGTTTAAAGTTGATATTAAAAGTAAGTTGCATGGGATAGAAAAGGCTGATAATCTTAAATATTTGAGCTCTAGATTAAGTAAAATATCCACTTATAACCTTTTAAATTTTTTAAATTTTTAAATTTTATTTGAGGTGGGCTGACCAGGGGATGATACCACACTGATTAAGGGGAAATTGGATGAATGGGAAAGGAGGATAAAATCTAGAAAACTTCCATGTGCAGCGTATGATAGGCCAGGAACTCCATGAACCACCTTTGCTATTCGCTATCTCAGTTTGGGGCATTGGTGTGCAACGCCAACACAGTCATAGTTGTCCCCTACCCAAAGTTCCTCTACTGGAATTGAACTCAGGGAGGCAGCAGTAGAGGTCCCTATTCTACCACTGGGGTATCCTCCCTAATATCCACTTATAACATATTTGTTAGATTTAAACTAAGAAGCTTAAAGATGACATAGCCAAATTTTCAATTATAAAATCAGTAGTAGGGATAACCAGCCTTTAAGACATTAATCTAAAAAACTAAATATTGATACTTAATACTTATATTTTTAAACACTCAATATTTATAGAGTATTTTTTGACCCCTTGCCATATGATATAAGTTTCAAAAGTGAGGGGCAAAATTTTTTAAAAAAGCTCCTTTTTGGGCCATTCCACATTTATCCTTATCAGTCTAAAGTTGTACCAATCAAACATGACTTAACCATTTGACCTAAAACCATGAGTCTCACACACAATAATCAGTTTGGGTCCAAATAACTGACCACATTTGAGACTTATTGTATTAGGTCAAAGAGTTAAATCTCTAAATTACGTTCAAAATATCAAAAGAAAACTTTATCTAAAACTAGCAGCCAGCTTCCTGTGATTTGTTACAGTGTTTATAATTATCAGATATGTTGAATTGATTGCTTTAGATTTTATAATATATATAAACACCAACTAATCATCCAAAACCATTGAACCTAAAAAATTTAACTAAATAACTATAATTACTTGAAAAGATTTCCTTTCTGCTTGAACTCACTTTTGAGAAAATTCCTATAAAAAGTCAAAAATTTTTTTTGTTTATCCACCGCCATCTGGCCACATTCACTTTCTTCTTGATGGCAATGGATCCACCGCTTGCTGCCCCAGTGTAAAAAATCGGTGCTCCGCCCTCTATCATTTTCCACCCTGTGGGTAAACATGTGCAAATGGGCTTGAATAGCCCACCAAACTTCTCTGGTCAATTTGTCCCCTTAAAAGAGTATACGCTCCACCTAGCGCGCATCCACCCATCTTGCCCCCACCCTCTCGCCCATCCTCAGCCCAACATTCACTTTTCCTCCATGTTAACTACAGGCAGTTATTCCTGTATGCTAACAAAGCAATCATCAAGCTCACCACTGCTGCCTTTGTGCTAGCAGATTTTATTGATTTATGCCCTCTTAAGGGATATTTTGACATAGGCTTCCAGCTGGAGGAGGATGCTACAGAGGCAGCTTCAACTCCACTTATTTACAAAAACACTCCTATCCTTACTACCTATATGCTACTCATCTGAAACCAGACTGGTGGTGCATTTGCACCCCTCCCTTCCAGTCTTTCCCCCAACTTTTATATGATCAGATGATGGTGGTGCTTATGGTTTATGGCTTATGGCACTCAGCCCAACCTCATCTTTGCTGTTTTCTCTGGAGCGGATCACCTTGCTGCCAATCACGCAATTGCCACCATAACACCACATCACCCTGCCATAGCCTATCAGATCCCTCTGTGCTCATATTGCAGCAGCGCCTGAGAATTTCTTTTGGCTTGTGTTGATAATGGTAACCAAGTTTGTCACCTCTGCTTTAGGCTCAACCATTTAAAAAAAATCCTGCCCCCATGCCACTTCCGCTGATATGGCTTTGGAGCCTTATTCAGCGGATTCTAAATGGGGCAATTTGCTGCCCCCTCTTACTCAACAATCCTATTTGATGGGCCTGAGTTGGAAATCAGTACCCACCAAATCAATAACCCACATTATCCCACCCAACTCTACCCCAGCCAATCAGAGTCAGGCTTGAACCATCATATGTACACAAGCATTTAATTCACCTCCTACCTACCTGAATTCATCCACTATTTTTGTAAACCAGAATCCATGGGACTTATTAGCTGATATTGATGAATCAGGTAAGGTTATCATGAGTGAGATATCTTGTCAATCTCAAAGCTAGTTTGATTATGATCAGGCTGAATTTTTTATTTCTGATTTTGACAATACCCCATCCCCCAGATGTTTCACTCCTAAACATAATACTGCCCCCCTACCAAAGTAACCATCAGCTCACCTTTGCAGCAGTGGCCTCCCTCCATTACCCAAACCTACACAAAGCAGCGTCCCAATCAGTAGCTCAATACCAACCAGGGCTTCCCACACTCTACTTCACCCTGATTTCCCTTAATCAGCCTGCAGCGATATTTCAAAACTGTTTACAATGCCAAAGCTGCTATTATGCATGTTGCTAAACTAGTGGAATTTAACCCATCCACTAAAATTACTCTCTATACTATCTCCAATTTTGCACAGCTCCCTGATGCTCACATTTAAGCTTATCATCACTTAGCAGAATTTGTCAAAGCTATTTACTAATTTGTTCTCAATGAAGAGGAGGAGAACTTTTACTACATCGCCATCCACCCACACTATGCTGATGCCCAACGCCCTGGCTATCCACTTTTGTCCGCTTAATCAAACAAATTGACATTGTCATGGCAGATATGTCTACAGAAAACCTACCTGACCCCCCCTCACCCTCTGCCATGATGGGACAACCGTTTTTGCCCTGCCTGGTTATAAGTTTTTGTTTTGTCTTCTCATTTATTCTTTCAATCAGGTTCTTTTATTTTGTTTTGATTTTTGGTATTGCCCATCTCCTGATTGGCATACCTCAAATAAAATTTAAAATTTTAATTATAATTACTTGGAAAAACTATTTTCTAAATTGAGTATTTCTTGATAGCAGGAACCGCCCTGATAGGCAACCACCTTATCTTCCTTTTTTTAATCCATTACTTTATTTAATATTTATAGAATGAGATGATATTAAGAGGGAATAAGAGAAAACATTGTCTCACCTAGATATTATAAGTATAACCCTGTTACAAACCATACCTGCATCAGAGTGTTAACAGGTTTCACCCTTCTATAAACCACCATATTGTCATCTTTTCTTTATCTCCACATCATTATTCAATGTTTCAATATAAAATAAAAAGAGGGGAAGTAAGGAATCAAGTTATGTCTTATAAGTATAGGTTTTGAAGCTGCTAAAAACCTAACCTGCACCAGAGTAGTAGCAGGTTTCACCATGCTAGCCAACCACCCTATCTTTCTTTTTATTTTTATAATAATACTTCTATAAAATCTTTTTCTAAAAATAAGATGAAAAAAGATAAGAGAGGAGGAAATGATACTTTGTTCTAGCCATTATAGGTATAACCTGTTTTGAACCAAACCTGCAGCAGATTAGTAGCAGTATATACTCAGTTAGGCTAACCACCCTTGTATACCAAACCTAATAAACTTATTGAATCAATTAAAAACCACCAAATTGCTAGCTAAAACGTTACCAATAAAAATGCTCACCAGACTATAGAATATATACTTCATCTAGCATATTATATGGTTTTAGTAGGCGCCTATAAACTAATAACTGCCATATTAGATTACAAATTCTTAGCTTTAGTGATTTTTATGATAATAAAATAAGCTTTTATATATTGAGTTAAAGTTTTTTATTTTGATTAAAATTAAATTTCTAAAACCCTGCCTACTTGAGAAATTATGACTCAAGAGGCATATACATACCAATTTTTGAGTAGTAGGTTTTTAGTTTAAGAAAAATAATTTTTTAATTCAGTTTACAAATTAAAATTATTTTATAAAATAGATATGTATTACTTAATAAAACCAGATGTTAAATATAAAAAGTAATATTTTATAATCAGGTTTCTTAGTAGGTATCAATGAACTATAAAGTTCATTGACTACAGACTTTTAAATCCAAACTTATGTAGTTCAGGATATATGATAAAAATTAGCTTATATAAATCAAATTTTATAGATATGTAATTTTTTATAGAAAATTTGAGTATAAAATCCCTTACCTAATCCACATCCTAAACTTAAGCTGCATATACATAGCTCATTCATAAATGTAGGTTTGTTGGTTTTACAAAATAATTATATATATATAATTATTATATCTGAATTGTTTTATAATAGAAAGTTAATAAAGTATATATTTACTACTTTTTTACATATTAAAAAATTTCTAGAAATGAACAGTCTCTTAAATGAACTACAAATTTAGATAAGAGCATCCATGTCAAATTGAAAATTCTTAGCTTTTGTAGGTTAAGATAACCTTGATTAATAGTGTCTTTTACACATTATAGAGTAATTTTTGCACTTTTTATTGGTATAATTGAATTTAAAAAACCCTTACATACTTGATACTTCAACATTCAAGCTGCAGATAAATACCAAATTTCATAGTAATAGGTTTGTTGGTTTTTAGAATACTTTTTTGAAACTTTCACAGATTTGAATCATTTTATAATACTCAATTTATTAAGATGCCTTTTAAACTGCTTTTTCATATATCAAAAATACTTAAAGAAATCCTAAAATTAAATCACTTCTTAGTTGAACTACTAATTTTGAATAGAACATCCATGCCAAGTTTCAAATTACTAGCTTCTGTAGTTTAAGAGAAACCTTGATTAAAAATCCTTTTAGATATTTTAGATAATAGCATTTCGAAGCAGGATATAGAAGATAATTCAAACTAGATTTATTTCAAGGTGAGGCGGGTGCCATTTCTTGCAAAGTATTCTGCATCATACGCCCAATTGATAAACCCACCATCACCAGTTCGCTCGATCCATTGATCTCTCTGTGAATGAGGAATGGCTACAACGTAGAACCAAGGTAAGAAAATGTTGCAAAAGGTGTATATAACCTCTCGGCCTAATCCTCTATGGGAATCGGGTAGCGTAGGTGGATTGTAGAAGACTGCACATGCCATTGCATACATATACTTATCCCGACATTCCAAGAGTAAAGCTATAATGCAATCTTCTCGTGGAGACGAAGTTTGACAAAAGGGCAATATGGTGAGAAATAGATAAAGCCGTTGAAAGTTCATCAAGATATAGACGTAATGATTGTTATTTATAATTTTAATTAAGTCCAGTTTGGCTTGCACATGGAACAGATTTGTTTGAAATATAGATATTCCACCCAAAGGGCAAGCTAATTTATTGCTTTCAAGACAGGTTAGTCCAAGTAAAGCTCTAAATCCACTAATAATTCAGTATGTTTCTAGAATCATTATTATTATATAATATACATCCAAGTGGTTCGATAATCAAACTGCTTGGAACTTGAATACCTCATGACTGTGATCAGCATAAAAATTGTTGAAATATATAGTTTAGTTATATTTAATTATAATCAGTATAGCGTTTTACTCAAACCTTCATCTTTTGACTCAGAGGATATCTATAATAAAAGCAAGTGTGCATATGTGTGGTGCCAGCCAAAAATACAGTATGTAGAGCTTTAAAAATTTGGATATAGGTGGATGGGAGCGGGTACATGTGCACCTTGAAGCCATATTTTAAATTTTTATAATAAAATAAAAAGATTTATATAAGGAGTGAAAATTTTATATTTTTTAATGGTAATAGTATATTGTGGGTGAGCATTTTGATATTTAGTTGATTCGATAGTTTAAATGGTTTTGTAAAGCGGTTGGTGGTCATTTGGGTATTATTAAGTTAATCGTTTTAGTAAGTAGTAAATGATTGGCTGATTTGATAGTTTAAATGGCTTTGCAAAGCGGTTGTGGTTTTACGTTGATTCAATAGGTTTAATTAGCTTTGGGCAAATAATTAGTAGATTTTGACTGATTCGATAGGTTTGATTACACTGAAATTTATCGAGGGCCATCTACTAATTTATATAAACCGATATAAATTAATATTATCAATTGAATTATACCCACAAATAATGAGGGTAAAATGGGCTATCAACATAGTATAAAATCTAATTTAATCATTTCGAATCATTTGTTTATTAAACCTGAGCAGGCCAAATACACCAATAATATTTGGTTGATTTAATATTTTCAGTTGGTTTCAACTATGTCTGAGTGGTTAGTGGTTTTTGTTGATTCGATAAGGCAATTAGTTTTGGCTAAGTGGTTGGTGGAATTTGGATAATTGATAAGTTCAAATGGTTTGGCTGAGTGGTTAGTAGTTATCTATCATATAAAATCTAAAATAATGGTTAAATCATCTGGTAAGCTATAAACACTGTAGTGAAGCACAGGTATCTGAATACTAGTCATATCTATGAGTGGGTGAGAATTGATAGGTATTATCGAATAATTCACCAAATTGCTCATCTGAAACTAAACAAAATTCAGTATTAGAATTTTAAGTAGATTAAGTAAAGTTAGGATAATCACCTCACCAGCCACGAGGGCAACAGAGAAGCTGTTAAACCGAATGGCTCAAGAGTAACACTGACACAGCCTATAGGCTGTCAGTATGAGCTTATAAATAAACCCAAGCAATGCCAGGTGTTAACTTTTGGGGGGTACGGCTGATTCTGCCGATTTAGTTGCACAGGTGAAAACCCACTGAGCAACGGATAAGCAATATGATGATTGCTGATCCTTGATAAATAATGATAATCCAGTACTTAAAATAAGGAGCAGTTGCCCTGACAATAACACCTTTTTTTCTTATATTAATATAATGGCTACTTCTGTTCTATCCTTCCTTCACTTTTCTCTTCCAAAAGACCCCTTTCTCATTCTCACACTCAACTCTTATCCTTGGTATTCCTAATCAGTTCCAACCCTCCCACTTAGTAATTCTCAATTTTCTATAATTTATGTGCTTCATTCTATCATCGAGGCTTCAGAAGAATTTCCTCAATTTTCCAAACTATGAATATTTCAATTAATTCACCTCATATCAACATAATCTATTGCTCAATTTTGAGGCTCACTTTGAATCCTAAATTACGATCCGCCAAATATATGGCTTATCATCCAGCTATTAATTTCTTGACACCAGGTAACTCCACTTGTCTATATATAAAATAAGTTATCCTGATCCATCAATTTGTGAAGCTGGACCCTATTTTTAAATCATTTTTGTATCACTTTGGATTGTAGATCAGATGCTACTAAGGTAAAGGTTCACACTTCAGTTTTCAGATCAGTTTTAATAAAATGATTTGTTAAATTGTAGCTTTATATCATATATGTATCAGTTCTGGATTGTATATCAGTTGCTGTTCAGTTGATATAATAGAACTTGGATAGATCATTGGTTAGTAATCAGTTGATTCAATGAATTAAATCGGTTTTAGCCAAGTGGTTGGTAGGTTTTAGTTTATTTGATAGATTAGAGTAGTTTTAGTCATATAATTTTTAGGTTTTAATTGATTTGATAAATTCAATTGGTTTTAACCAAGTAATTGGTGGGTTTTAGTTGATTCAATGATTTGCGATGGTTTTGATCCTGTGGCTGATTATTGTTAGTTTATTATGATTATGTTTGTTTTAGCCAGGTAGATTTTAGTTGATCTAATAGATCAAATGGTTTTGGTATGCAGTTTGGCAGTTATATAGATAAGTTGATAAGTTCAATTACCTCCTAAACATATTGATAGCCATCTAATAATATAAAAGTTATAATAAACTTTATAAAAATTGTATGGTCTTAGATAGTTGGATAATCATACAATATAAACCAATGATAATATTCATATTAATTTAGCTAAGTTGCATGGTAGTCCTTTAATTAATTTATTAGGTCTAAAAATTTCTCAAACTCATCAATATTCATCTATCTATCTATCTAATAATAAAAGCAAATGTTTGTGTGCATACATATTTGTGATACCCAGCCAAACCCATAGCATGTAGAGCTTTGAAATTTTTAAATCGGGTAGACAGGAGGGGATCTGTATCACCTCAAAGCCAGATTTTAATTTTTATAATAGAAGAAAAAGAGGGACAGCACAAGAGCTTTATAAAATTCTGTGAGATCATATTCTGTTTGAAGTTCTGTTTATATAACTAGAGATAGAATTAAACTTGGTTGAAGCCAAGTCAACATGCTAGTAGATATATAAGTGAAATAATTTTAATCAAAGGTTTAAATTCTATGGTAAGTAAAAGTTAAATGATTATAGACAGCATATGTAGTTTTTAAAAGAACTATTTACTATTTCTATTTTTATTCTATTTTTTACTCCACATCATTAATTATATAATGATAAGAGAGGTTAAAAGAAAATTATGTTTGTCAAAGCCTGTACAGGTTTCAGACAATTACAAGTCAGATATTGTATTAAGAGTGATTCAGGTTATGATGTGAATAGCATTGGCAAAAACCTGGTTGATTCTTGGTGGAACCCTGCAAATAAGGGTAATACTACTGCCTCCAATCCATAGCCAAATCACCATATGGCTAATAGCAGGGTTACGCCAAACTTTTGGCAAAATAAGGGGGATTTTCTGAGGGTCCTCTCCAACCCCTCTCTAACTTAGTCCAAGCATCTACTCTGCAACCACCCCTTTATAGCCTTGGAGGAAGTTTCATCAGAGGCAAATATTTTCCCACCCAATAATTGGATCAAATATATTAAATCATTGCCTCATGGATATATCCTACCTACTACTTACGCTCCATCAGCTGTTCCATCTAAGCAAGGTGAGCCTTGAGAGCTCCAATAGGTAAAAGCACAAATTACAAATTTGGATGCACTCAGCCTATACTGAATTTTTCATCTGACATACTACAATCCTCAATACAAAATAAGTACTAAGCTTCAAGATATTAATAGGGCTCACTCTTTTTTTACAAGAATGATACTAATAAAATCTTATACAAAAACAATGTTTTATTATTATTAACATTTCTATTAATTTAAATAAAATAGTTGAATCTTTCCATAAAAGAATTAATTCTAAACTAGAGAGTGTAACTTCTCCTGCAAAGATTTGTTGAAAAACAGGGTGAAAAGCACCAGTGATCATAAAGGTACCCTGAATTCCAACAAGTGGTGCTCCTTATAAGGGGTAATACACCACAAAACTTATTAAAAATAAAGAAATTTAGGGTAATTGACCTTCACATCTGTCATGATTTTGAGATGACTGGATGATAGTCTTGGGAAAGCTGAGCGGAAACTGACAAATACAGTATCAGTTACAAATATTTAATTGCCTTGAGATGAGGTGATATTGGGATATAACAAGTCTTATTGGATATAATGAGTTTATTGGATCGCCTATATATAAGGTGATAAGGCAATGAGGTGATGTTGATGTTTGAGAATACAAAGTAAATCGCCTACAAATAGGGTGACAGCGGATTAAGAATAATAAGCCAAAATTTGAGGAAAATCGGCAGAATAGAATAACCCAAGCAATGTGAAATAGTATTGCCTACAGCTGATGTATATAAGTGAAATGGGTGATTGAGAAAGGTAGGTTTTTGTGGCGTGAGACAAGCAGGACAGCAAAACGTAGCTGTATCTATAAAATAAATAAAAGAACTGGTTGGGGAAATTGCTCCTATTTTTAAATTTATTTTCAAGTGCATCTGAAGGACCAATGATCTTCACATTGTCCGTTTGTTGTTCAGAGGGCTCAACCTGTGTGAATAGCCTGGCGGATCCTAGTGATACTGTCCAAAATTATAACAGTGGTGCTCACTACAGGGGGCCCATTGACCAACCACCTAACACTCTAAAACCCCAGTCACCAACCATGCCTTATTCAGGCCATGTCATTGGGAAGTCTTCCCAGAACCCCATAACAGCTGGATATGAGGAACTCAAAGTTACCTTGGATGCAGTATTCAGAAACCAAGATGAACTCCTTCAAGAACATAACGCGGTCATGCAACAGCTTGATAGTACATTTAGTCAAATGCAAATATTGGGACTACAAAACAAAGAACTTACTCTATGATTAAATGATACCACCCAGTGGCTGCAATATGCAGAATAAAGATTTTCTACTCCTTCTCGG
>JAKSZP010019157.1:0-32951 GCA_022478985.1 Massospora cicadina
CCCATTTGCGTCCCCAGTTGGGGCTGTAACCGGATCTCAGGGTTTTTAGCTTGAGATGGTCCAGTTCCACCAAGTACGCCTGATTGTGGCTGTGTCAGCGGTGTACTTACGTGATGCAAGATGTCAGGTTTTGTTGCTTTGTTCATTTTTGAAATTTGCCCAGGTTACAATGGGATCTGAAATGAATGGGGCTGTGAATTCTGGGTTCATGGCCTCATGTTCAACCCAGTCAGATATTTTGGGTAATTTTATGTTTTCTGGGTGTAGCTTTATCCAGGAAGACACCTGTGCATGGGTTCGGGTTGGTGATAGCTGCACCAAAACAAGTCGGTGGTCAGAAAAGTTGACTTTATTGTTGAAAATTTGGAGATGCTTGATCTTTGGGATTGTGGAACAAGGATGTGATCAATGCAGCTCATTGATATGAGAGCTCCCTTGATAATGTTGGGCTGTGTCATGTGGGGAAGGAGTGGTGATCCAGGGGGGAGGGCATCCTGTAGGCCAAGGGATGCCTTCATTGCACGGAATTCAATGTGCCTCGGTGGGTATCCCCTGGGGTTAGGCCATCAGTCCATGTCAGGGTTATCCCAGTAGTTAAAATCGCCTGACAGGATGGTATCTGGTGGGAGGGTGAGTGTTGAAAAGTTTTGAGAAATTGTTTTCTCTCAGCTGTGGTGCACAGTGCATAGATGCATGCTATTGAGATTGTTTCCTCTTGGCATGTGATCGTTGCTAACAGGATGTAGCCGTGAAGGTATGATGAGGAGTTTGTAATTTTTTATTTTTGTTATTTCAGATGATCACCCCACAGTGAGACGTCCATACCAATTGTGATGGTGAGACCCAGGCTGACCAGGATCCTTCTTCCCTTTGTAGACAGTGGGTTTCTTGGATGGACAAGATGTCTACAAGGGGTTTTTGCAGGAAGTCCAGCTTTTTGTCTTGGGAAATTTGAGCCCTGGCTCCCACGATGTTTAGCGTCCCTATTGACACTGAGGTGCCCGCAGCGCCTCAGGAGTGGTTGGGAGGGTCCTCTGGCCCTAACCCACCGCGGCTCATTTTGGCCATGCTCCGCGTCTGTACTCCAACTCTCTCAGTGACAATGTCAGTTCTCTTTATCTGACCATCTTTTTCGCAGGAATTGCAGTTTTTGGAATTTGTGTTATCTTTTCCCGCATGTGTCTCATGATGGTTTAATGCGGGAAGCTTATTAAATTCTGTGGTTTTTGGGTTCAAGTTTGGAGAATTGTGCACCGCATTTTCGCCCATATGCAGCTGATTTGTTCCTCAAAGTGTGCATAATTGATGTTGCTTGGTGACTCAGTCAAGTTGCTGTGAAAAAATTTAAGCTAGGGCATATTGTTCTGATTGGTTGGCTCAGCTTGTTAAATATTTATAAAGCAGTAGATTGAAAAAATAATAATATAAAAGAGTTTTCTAAAAGGACCGCTGAACCATTGAGATAGCTATATCCTGATAATTTGGTTAAGTCCTAAAAAAGACCACTGAACCAAAATAGATGGTTAAGTACTATAATAAGACCTCTGAACCATATAAAACTGGTAGGCCAGAGTATACATAGAAACCAGTTTGGGGGAATTTATAAAAAGGATGGACGCTGAACCAAGTGAAGGTCATATCGCATATAAAAAAAGAAAAAAATAAAAGATTGATAAAAATATAGTAAAAAACGCATTAAAATGCACAGAAAAAAAGATATATTAATATAATTTTTATTGGTTATCCTTGACTCAGAGTTGATACTGCCTATGTCGCCTCTTGAGGGGAGGGAAGATGTAATGCAGTAGGAGTAAAAACCATCAAAATCTATGTGAGATTGGATGCTAGCAAGAGCTAGACCTATTTAAAGCCAAGTTTGTTGAGTGAAGGCTGATTCTGTGAGAACATGACAAGGGGAGGAGAGATGGAATTATTGGTACTTGCCAAACGCATTACCCCAGATTTGGGAGGGAAGCAACAGAACAATAAGTGGCAGTTGTCAAATAACACTGAGTAATCCTGATATGGCACTGGAGCCAAAAGGTTGGTTTTAATCACTTGCCAATGGGTTCATCAAGAACATTGGACATATGAGCCGGCATTGTGCAAGGGATACTAGGCAGGGGTTGCAAAATCAAGCCTCTAATCAAAGCTATCAGGAGAAGGTTCCAATGTGATGCGTCATAAATGAGATAGTCATGCAGGGAGTGGACGGAATCCTGCAGACAATGACTATAAGCTTCTTGAATGTGAAAGCAGAATGATTGATGGAATTTGGGAGAGAAAAAGATTTGTGGCCCAACTTTGAAGAACTTGGCTGGCAAAATGAAGTGCATAGGCTGCAATCTCTCAATCTAGGATGTTTGTGAGATTTGGGGGGTTTAGAGCTACGGAAAGATCCTCAGTCACTAAGTCTCTATATTGCAAAAGGGAGTTCAAAATGTTCATAATTTCTGATGGCTATTTTGGTTGACAGAACAGCTGGCTTATAGAATTGGATGAATCAGAAAAGGAACCCTAAAATCAAGTCTGATATGGAGAGGAATAATCAATCAATAGTGGAGGGCATTTCTTCAGGAGGTTCAACAATGATTGAAGAAGTAACTGAAAAGTGAGCCAAATCCAGGAGAGTATCAAGAATCTAAATTGGTAATTGATGACAGAGGAAGGATTGGCCACAAGTCGTTCAAGATGATTGCTAATCTGGTTTTGTAGGGGTTGGATACCATTTCCAGTAGCTCCGTGGAAGGACTGGCTACAGGTACTTGACTGGGAGTATGAGTCCTAGGGACCATAGAAGAGATTTAATCATGCAGATCGACTCATCAGATGGAAGAGTCAAACACCTTTATCAGACATACAGTTGAGCAGTTCCTGGTACTGAGTGTCAGACATTTGCCTCCCAAGCCTAGGAAAAAAAATGTTATATGTGAAAATTGCTGAATAGAGGAAATGTCAGAAATTTATAAGTCCGCGAAAATAAGGAAATTGAATTTATAAATAATAACGATTTAATTGGCAAAAAGACCCTGGCGGATTCTCGGTGGAACCCTGTTAATTGGGGTAACACCATTTTGAAACCTGCACGGGCGCCAAGTGTAAAAATCAAATGGTCGGATTACTCTGACCACATGATGGACTTTGGGGCAACCAGAAGAAGGTACTCCCCCAACCATAACCAAGTCCCTTAAAGCACCTACGCAGGACCCCCCCTTTATAGGCGTGACAGAGGTCCCTCAAGGTGAAAATACTTTATCTAGCGGTGATTGGTTAAAGTACATAAAAACCTTACCACATGAGTACATTCTGCCCCAAAACCACATCCCAACTATCGTTCCACTAAAAAGAGTAACTTCAATTCCCATGATCTGATAGGTGAGTTTACCATATTTCCTAACTTGGAATGCATCAAAGCTATTCAGAAACTATCCTTGAATTCCCTCCAAACCTTGAAACAGTTTAAATACTGATCAGTCAATTGTTGAGGGGATCAACTCTCTTTTACCCTGCGTGGCGCCCTATTAAATTATAAAATTAAGCTTTTCAATAGTTTCTATTTTTATTGTTAGTATTTTCCTATCAGCAGCAAGAAAAGCCCTAATTTACATTGTTGGATTACATGCAGCAAGCACCAGCAAGCTGATTTCCAAGCCTAAATCCAACAAGTGGTACTCACTACAGGGTATACCTGTACAACACAAAACACAATGGAAACAAACCCTCAGCTAGCTTCCATTGAGCTTCAGCTAGCTAGTGCTTTGTCTCGGCTTAAAAGCTTGATCAGCACTTATCATAATGTCCATTAATAAGATAACCCCCTCTGCGAGACAAGTTCATACCTGGTGAGGGCAGTATTGCTTCCTTCCTTTATGTTTATGAATCTGCGATTTAAGGAGCAACTGACTAACAAAATATCCAGTATATTCTTCACTGCTCAAACCGTTTAGCTCAAGAAAACATGGTCCCTATCATGGTCAACCTCAGCACTTGGGCGGATGTAAAGCAATTATTTATTGATGAGCTTGGCTCTAAACAGAGTTTGCAACGGCAGAAACAGGCCTTTATGTGCCTTAGTTTGCAAGAGGGAGAATTTATTACCTCTTATGTTGAGCGCTTCTATACAAAAGCTCAACCTCTGTTGCTTACCAAAATGCTCCCTCTCAATAAGGCAATTACAGCTATCTTGGCTGGGTTAGCATCTCATTCTTCCTTGTTGATGCATCTCTCTTCAGTAAAGCGCACTTTCACAACTGTACGAGATATCAAGGAGGCCTTATTAGCGGTTGCTAATTTCTTTGAGCTTGACACTACCCAAGGATGTTTGAGTCAAGAAGATATGTCAACTCAGTTAGCTTTTACTACTGCTGTTATCCTTTGGAAACCTGCTCTTACAAAGTTGCCATCACAAACCGTTACTCCTTCCTCTAATGATAGCAGATGGTAATGGCTGTGACAGGGCAGTGCTTCCCTTCGTCTTCAGTTAAAAATACTCAGTTGGTGAAAGCAGTCGACCCTTCACCTTGTCTATCTTCTTCTTCAGAGCGGTCTTCTCAAGTGGTTTTGAAGCCTGCTCTTCCGCCTAAACCACTTTTTCAGGTCCCAATCACTCCATCTAACAATGGGGTATATGACCAGGTCATAACGGCTAAACCGCCTGTTTCACAAAAGCACCTATTTTTGAATGACCCAAAGCTGTTGAAGATAAAATATTTCCATCTCCAGTGCTATCCCCCTCAACCTCAGATAACCCTAGTCTGAAGCCTATCTCCTTGAGGCAGCACCAACCCCCTGCTTTGAAGGTCAAAACTCCAGCGATGGTAGTTTCAACGTCTCCCCAAAAGTTAAAAAGTGGAGGAGCACCTTGATTTTTATCACCCCATAAGGGAAGTCCTAAACCTACCCCACCTCCTATGGGCTCCCTAAACTGCATTGATAATCCCTCTGATGATGAGTCTGAGGGGGGTAATGAATGTGTTGGTTATTATGTTTTAGGTGCCCCAGGTGAAGTGGAGGTACTTATTGATCGAACCCAGAGAGAGTAAATTGGGCTAAGATCCCTCGTCAAACTTATCTGCGGCAGGTGAAAAAAGAGGCTTGATATTATTGACACTGCCAGTGATGCTGACCAGCTCATTGCCACATGTCTCCAATCTACCCAGTTCGTTCATACCCTACAGACTATCCAGGAGAAATACCCTGAAACGGCCAAAAGACTTGCCTCCACTCTTCATCTAAAAAAGGTTCTCGCTCTTCCCCCTCATTGGGTGGTGCTTTAACTAGGTGGAGGTTGTCATTAATGGCGTTTGGGTTAAAGTTATCCTTAATTGGGTCCCCAGTGAACATTGTTTCATCCAAACTTATTAAAAAAATTAGGCTGGCTCCTGACCTCTACTATTCTCAGGATTTTGGAACTGCAGGTCCAAACAATACCCGCGCCATTGGGGCGTACTCTTCCCTGCCCATTCATTTTAGGAAGCTTCTCTTAGAAGCTCTGGCAGTGGCTTTAATCAATAATACCTATGATTTACTCATCGGAACCCTGTTCATACTCAAATATGAAAGAGCTATTAACATGAAGCAGGGCTATCTCTCCATGATTAATTACAAAGTTCCATTGATTATAACCAATGAAGAGATTAACAAAAAAGACTATGCTTGTATCGTTAGGTTTCCTTTTCCGCCTTAAAATTATGTTACACCATAGCATAAGGCATACAAAAAGTTGCTTCTATCAGTAAATGCCCTTGATGGTATCCCGTTCTATGCTTTAGAAGAGGTTGTAAATAAAGCGGGAGAACAAAGTTAGTTGATACTAAAATTATTTTACAAATCCTTCGTAACTTATTAATGAACTTAACTAGCATTGATGGAGTTAGTCATTTGGAGTCCAGAGTTTTGCCAAGTGTACTTGACCCTGCCTTTCAAAGATCTATTAACCTTCTGCTAGGAAATCTTCCCAAGAAGGATATGGTTGTAAAAAAGCATCAAGAGATCGGAAGGGTCATGTTAAGTTCCCCTTGAGGAAATAAAGCAAGTTCACTGTTTTGGATCTATGGCAGATATGGGGTTAATCGTCAACCAATCCATATGTACCCTACCCTCTGTTCAAATCTTCGATGAACTAACCCCACCTGAGTTTGTAGAAAGTCCAAACCTTACTAGATTCCTATTAAGACATATTCTCTAAATCTGATACTGACTATGGGTACATAGAGGGTTGGACTCATACCATTGACGTTGGTATACTCAGCCCATCCACTCCAAACCCTACCACAAATCCAAAGTTGAGGAGCTACAGATGCGGAAGGAGCTCAAACAGCTGTTGGACGCTGGGTTGCTGGTACCTTCCTAAAGTCCTTGGTCATCCCCGCTCCTATTGAAAAAGAAGAGAAATGGAGGTCATCAGTTAGTATGGACTACCGTAAGCTGAATAACCTTACCAAGAAGGATAGTTACCTTATCCCCCACATAGATGACGCTCTGGCCCAACTCTCTGGGTCTAAATACTTCTCAGTCATGTATTTGGCTAGCGGGTATTGGCAGATAGACCTTTCTCTGCAGGATCAGGAAAAGTGCGCCCTTATCTGCAGTGAGGGTTTGTTTTAACCCACTTGGTTACCTCAGGGGTTGTGCAATGCCCCTGCCACTTTTTAACAAGCAATGGATCATATTCTCCTGGATTTTAAGCTGAGCTGTGTGATCGTCTGACTTGATGACATCACAGTCTTCTCCAAGACATTCAACGAGCATCTCACGCACCTAAAGGAAGTGTTTCAACGTTTTCAGGACTATAACATAAAGCTGAAGCCCACTAAATGTATTTTTTTCCAAAAGAAGTTGGATTTTCTCGGGCACTCCATATCCTAAGATGGGATACACCTCTATAGGATAAGGTTGAAGCAATATCTAAGATGCCCGCTCCCAAAACCCTTTGTGACATCCAAGTATTCTTGGGCATGATGGGATATTACCATCAGTTCATTCCCAAGTTCGCCCAGCTTAGTGAGCCCCTTGTACGTCTCTTGGCCAAAAACACCCCCTCTATTGGGGCGCTGAACAACAGGCCGCCTTCGAGACTCTGAAGGCCTTATTGAGAAAACCCCCCATACTACGTCACCCTGACTATGATAAGCCTTTTATGTTGTTTATGGATGTCTCTGATTATGCTGTTGGCTCTATCTTGGCCCAGCTGGATGAAAATAGAATTAATCCTCCTGTATCTTACTTCAGTAAATGCTTTCTAAAGCTGAGCGTAACTACAGCGTCATGGATAAAGAGTGTTTGGCTGTCCTGCTTGCTGTGCAGCACTACCGCCCCTTTCTATATGGGACTCCTTTCAAAGTAATCACTGACCACGCCTCCCTGAAGTGGTTGCAGAATATGAAGGACCCCACAGGGCGGTTTCTTTCTGGGCTGTGAAGCTCCAGCATTACGATATGACTCTTGAAAATCAGGCAGGAATGCGCCATATGAGTGTAGATGGGGCAACACGGCTTCTTGTTCTTCAATTAGACAATAGTAAAGCTGAGAGGTTACACGGTCTTCTTATGACTCCTAAAGCATGGCTGATGAAGATGAACCAGTACAGAAGATGCTCGCTCGTCACTCCCACAGCACAAAAGTAGAGAATGAAAAATTATATAAGAAAGTAGAAGTAATTTTTTGCCCTATCTCCGGCCATCCAAGCGTGTCCCTGTCATTTTGGAGTCTCATACTATCATGGGCATGGTGGAGTACGCAAAACCTAAGATTGGATAAAAGAGCAGTACTATTGGGAGGGCATCACGGAGACCATAAATGAAGTCTTAGATGCATGTCTGACCCGTAAGAAACAAACCAACTTCAAGACCTGATATCAGTATCAGCCTACTCGCGCCTTCAACCCTTCCACACCATAAGTTTGGATGTAGTAGGTCCTCTCTCTCAAAATCATGTGGAAACCGCTATATCTTGGTTGTTATTGATCATTTCACCAAGTGGGTTGAATCTGTGGCTCTTCCAGCTCAGACTGCTAAAGCTACGGCTACCTTCCTACACCAGTACATCTTTACTTGGCGTGGGTGCCCCATGTCCTGCTATGTGACAATGGGAACATATACCTCACGAGTGGTAAAGTTCCTTGCCACTTTTATGGGAGCTCAACAACTCTTCTCAGCCCCCTATAACCCATCTACAAATGGGGCAGTAAAAAAGATTAGATGGGACCTTGATCTCGATTTTATGCAAAATGGCCACTTCAGACCTTCTACACTGAGATCTCTACTTGCCCAGTGCCCTCATAACCTACCAAATTAGCTACCATCGCATCCTCAGGATGTCCCCTTTCCAAATGTTATATGGGCGAGAACCTGGGGTGCCAGTATTATTGGTTAAGAATAGTTTCTTAAATAGGGCTAGAACAGAACAAGCTATGAAAAAGTTGGCCCAACACATCATCCAATTACAATCTGAGGCCATGTATAACTTAGCTAAGACTGTTACCAAAGAAGTCCAAGCCACAAATAAGCTTAGGGCCCCTCTTCCCTCATTCCAGGTAGCTGACTTGGTACTCTATTAACATAACCAAATCACTCCATGAAGTAAAAAGCTCGGTTCTGTCTGAGAAGGGCCTTTATCAGTCACTTAAAAAGAGGGGATGAATGTTCAATCAAATCCATCTCCTCCATACTCACCATCAATCGCGTTCATGGCAGTTTCCTTTAGCCCTAAACACCCCCAACATTCTTAAGGGGAGTAATGTCAGACATCTGCCTCCCAGGCCTCAGAAGAAGAATGTTGTAAGTAAAAAATCGTCCAGATAGAGGGAATGTCAGACATTTATGAGTCCGCGAAAATAAGGAAATTGAATTTATAAATAATAACGATTTAATTGGCAAAAAGACCCTGGCGAATTCTCGGTGAAACCCTGTTAATTGGGGTAACACCATTTTGAAACCTTCATGGGCGCCAAGTGTAAAAATCAAATGGTCGGATTACTCTGACCACATGATGGACTTTGGGGCAACCAGAAGAAGGTACTCCCCCAACCATAACCAAGTCCCTTAAAGCACCTACGCAGGACCCCCTTTATAGGCGTGACAGAGGTCCCCCAAGATGAAAATACTTTATCTAGTGGTGATTGGTTGAAGTACATCAAAAACTTACCGCATGGGTACATTCTGCCCCAAAACCACATCCCAACTATCATTCCACCAAAAAGAGTAACTCCAATTCCCACGATCTGATAGTATAGTTTACTATATTTCCTAACCTGGAATGCATCAAAGCTATTCAGAAACTATCCTTGAATTCCATCCAAACCTTGAAATAGTTTAAATACTGAACTGTCAAATATTGAGGGGATCAACTTTCTTTTACCCTGCGTGGCGCCCTACCAAATTATAAAATTTAAGCTTTTTAATAGTTTCTATTTTTATTGTTAGTATTTTCCTATCAGCGGCAATAAAAGCCCTTGATTTACATTGTTGGATTACAGGCAGCAAGCACCAGAGAGCTGATTTCCAAGCCTAAAATAACACTGAGATTCTGAATTTCACCGCCAGCTAAAGCGGGCACCAGACAAAAGTTTCCCCATAGCCTCTTCGCCATCTGATATGGCTTCCTAGGCTAATAACCTAGGGGCTATATTATGATTTTTTTAATTTATGATAGTCATTTTTTTTGCCCATTTGCGAATAAAGATCCATGGCGGCTCCCCCTTTTGTGTTGGGCACCACTAATACTAAAAAAGAGATTCTGAATTTCACATATGATTTGGATGAGAGGGGGGATGTTGAACTTTTTATAAAAGTCAGCACTATGTGCTTCATTATCAATTAAGTTCTAATCTTAGAGAAATTAATATCAAGATTAATGAGATAAGCTCTTCAAAGAATTTAGAATGATATGAGCTAATAAAGTTATTAAGAGAAAATAACAAGATCAAATATAATTGAGCATTATTATTTTTGCCACACTATAATAATCAATGGCAGTAATCTCTCATCAATGGACAAGGAGGGGGTCAGGAAATTGAGGACGTCAGACCAAATATCCTGATTATGACAGTGGGTCATATGCCCTGTTTGGGGGGAAAACTGGAACCTGGGACTTGTATCGTCATGAGTAAATTTATCAGCCCAGCATGATAGATTGTCATAAGGACCTCTCTCTGAGGAGGCGGTAGTGAGGAGGAAGGATAATAGAACTGCATGCCAAAGGTTGTCCTTAGCAGCGTTGAGTGCAGATCAACTGTGCTCTGCTATAAACCAAGAAATAGTCAACCTAGTGTCTGAGGCAGTATTCTCCTGTCCCAATCCTATTCTTGCTGGATTTCTAGGCAAGAGGAGGGATGTGTTAGGGGTTTTTGCCCACCTTTCCAGACGTCTATATATCCATGAGTCACTAGGGATAATTTCCTATGACGAGTCAAATGGATATCAGTTGACCCCTATTTTGGGTTAATAACGTTTGGGGAATTTTAGGTAATTTGCCAGGATTGAATCTATTGGGGATCAATCCGGGTGAATGCTTAAGATCTTGTCAGGAAGAGTTGCTGATGAAATAGGGGTCTCTAATAGTTGATTTATGATTAACTATTAGATGTAACAATTGGGATCGGTTGGGTTTCATCACTGACTAATTGGGAATTTAAGGAGAAAGTTGCAAGGATATTAAAACACACCTGCAACTAGCAAATTAATAAGCTGGTTTGCGACCTGCCATAATGGGTAGCAAGTCCCATTATCTAAACAGGTCGCTCACCAAATATGGTTGGTTCACTGTGATTGAGTGGAAAAAATTAGGGACACGTTTTCTGATTCTTTCCGTTTTAGGTCTCAACGATGTCCAATGACGGAATCCTAAACAGATGGAGAAGACCATTGCTGGTGAGATGAAAAAGAGAATTTCCTTAGAAATGGCTTCCGTTTCATGGCAGAGGCTCCAACTAAGGGGTGGGCGCCAAATTCCCTCTATAAATTCCCCTGATAATTCACATAAGTAAAAAGTCTAATTTAGCAGAATTCATTATCGGTTTTAGTTCTACTATCTTCAGGAAATTATTGCTGTGTGCTTTATTGGGGACTCATTAGTAGGATAAAGTTTAGGGATTGAGGAAACTTAAGAAGAGAAGCTGAACTTAGATAAGAATTGCTGTAGACTCCGCAAGGCCAGAGAAAAAGGCTGTAAACTTAGGGATCTGAGTGTGATCAAGTTAGGCGGATAAGGGTATAAATCCCTACTGAAGACATCAAGAGTATTTTGAGGAGAAAACAGGTCAAGTGTTGGACCAAAACTGTTTATCTATTCAACTACAGATAATAGTTTTAACTTTATTTGAGGTATGCTGACTAGAGGACAGACATTACTGATACTCAATGAGCAAAAGAACAGAACTAAAGAATCAAATGGATCAAAAACCAAACCCAACCAAAATAAAAAACCAAAAGTAAAACTACAACCAGAGGGGAGCGGAATACCGCATACCCACCATGGCAGAGGGTGAGGGGGGCCAGGCACCGCTTCTACAGACATATTCGGCTGGTCAGCATCACTGTATTTGTTGTAGAAACAGAAAATAGTGGAGAGCCAGGGTGTGGGGGCATCAGCATGGTGGTGGTGTGTGTGGTTGAGCATTTTGGTTACCTTCCACAAGATCAGCTTAGTAAACAGCTTCAACAAATCCCGCTATCTGGTGTTCAGCTTGAATGCAGGCTTCAGGAAGCTCTGAAAATATGGTGAGACTTTGTTGGGTGATTTTTGCAGAAGGGTCAAAATCTACTAACTATGCCACATGCGCGACTGCAATAATGGATTCAGTGGCAAATTTAGTATTTCTTCATGTGCTGTTTGGGGAAATCAGGTTGACAGTCAAACACGCTCAGCCCATGATGGAAATGAGAAATGGATCAGGCCACCGCTTTGCATAGAATTGGGCAGTGGGGTGAGGCCAATGCTGAAAAGCGAGCTGGTGGTCACTTTGGTAGGGGATGGCATTAAGTTTAGGAGTGATTATTTTATGGAACGGGGATTTGTCAAAATCAGAATTGCAAAATTTGGCTTAAACACAATTGAGTGGGCTGAGAGGTTCACTGGAATTTATTGGTGACAACGTTACCTGATTTTGTAGTTTTTGGCCAATAATTCCCATTAATTTTGATTCACAGAAATAGTGGATGGGGATTTTGGGTGGGAAGAAGTCGAATGGGTAACTTGGGTTTCAATGGTGGTCCAGGTCTGTTTATGATTGGTTTAGATGAAATTGGGTGGGATAGTGTGTGGGTTTGGGGGAGGCTGATTTCTCATTCTGGCCTATTAAATGAGAAAGTTGAGAGGAGGGGGCAACAAAACGCCCCATTTTGGAATCTGCTGAATATGGCTCATAGGATACACTGGAGGAGGTGGCTTGGGGCAGGATTTTTGGAATGATCAAGTACAAAACAGAGGGGACAAATTTGGCGACTATTATTTACCTGAGCCCAAAAGAAATGCTCAGACACTGCGGTGATACAAGCATGTAGGGGGATTTGTTGGGGTTATGGCAGGGTGGTTTGGGATTATGGTGGCAGTGGCATGAGGTGCATCAAGGCGCTCTGCTCCAGAAGGAACGGTGAAGACAAGGTTGGGCTGTGTCCCATAAAGCCAGAAGCCCCATTATTAACTGATCATAGAGTATCTGGGGCGTTAGGTGAGACGGGAGGGATGGAAAGGACACTACAAATGTGGTATTTTGAAATCTTGGGCTGGGATGGTTGCTCGCTTATGGCCCTAGATTTCAACTGCACAGATTCGTGATCCTTGCATTGATTGTTTGTTTGAATTTAAGTAACTGGGGCAATAATAGTATGAAGATTATTCTTAGAGTTGAATCCCCAAAAGCCACGTTGAGTGAAAAGTCCAACGCTAAACTGGTGCTTCTTCGTCTTGAAGATATTCTGGTACTGGTAGAAAACACTTTCCATATTCTCTTCACTCAGAGCCAAGCGGAGACTTGATAGTAATAACCTAAGGATATCTGATCCTTACACTCTTCTCTTAATAGTAATGTTAAAACAACCAATGTTAAAACAACTTAGTTAATACCAGTTTGAATCTGCTTTTATTAGGGAATAGTTTGGGGTTTTTATAGTTAGAATTGGCACAAAACTTTTCAGCTGTCCGCTGAGAATTATTTTTGTTTCTATACTGGTTTGACCCTCTCAGTGTTAGGCACCAATACTCGTTGGTTACTGCTGCCTCAGGTTTCTTAGGCAGCGTAACCCTTAGGTGTTCAAGGGGACAAACAATTGGTATTAGGTACTCAAAACCAATTGTTTCATCTGATGACAATTCTAGTCTTCCTCCAGCGTTTGAACGTTTTGGTAGTTTCCAACAACTCCAATCCATTCCACTCTGAACAATTCCCTATAATTTTACTATCAGGTGTTATTCCAATATCAGATTATTGCTTGATTTCATTAGGGATTATGCCCGGCGAAATTCTCATCTGTCAGCAGCCTCCTTTTTTTGGGGATGATGCTAAACGATAATTAATTAGTTGGCGGCCTCTAATATCACTAGGGATGATGCCCAACGATAATCTCATCAATTGGCCATTATTGCCAATTCTATATATGAACTTAATTGTCAAATCTTATAATTGGTTAAAAGGTTGGATTATGTGGTTATCTGCAATTCTGACATGGTATCTGAGGGAAGGTGAGTTTGGGTGGTAGGGATAGGAGTACTTTTATAAATTAGGGAAGTAGAAGCCACTGTTGCAGCATCCTCCTCCATTTGGAAGCAAACATCAAGATAGCCCTTAAATGGGCAGAAATTGATAAAGCCAGCTGGTGCAAATGCAGATGTGGCTATTTCATTAATGCCTTGTCAGTATATGGGAAAAATCGCCCATAGTTGATTCTAAGGTAAAATTGGATGTTGGAATGAGGGAGGGCAAGAGGATGGGGGTGAGAAGGGTGTATGCCTACAAAGTGGAGTGCTAAGTCCCATGGGGGGAAAACAGCTTGAAGGAGATGGTGGGCTAGCTGACCATGTATGAATGTGTTTACTCACGTGGCAGAAAATTCTAGGTGGTGGAGCACTACTACCCCACATTGGAGCAGCAGGCGGTGGATCTGCGGACATATTTAGGAAAATGGGCTTGTCCAGATGGCAGTGAAAAATTAAACACTTTTTCTTCTAATAAAATTTGCTCAAAGTGAGATCAAGAGTAAAGAAGAGTTTAACTATATATAATAGTCTTCATACTGTTATAAATCAAATATTATCTATTATCAGACAACGCGAATCATGCACATACCAAACCTGTGCAGTTAATCAACTAGGGGTTATCAGTCTTAAACAATCAACAAAGACCCTCAAATTTTAACAGACATCAAGATTACTTTACAAATCCCCTGACACTGCTTATTCAACATAACAAGCATCAATGGAGTAAGTAAATTAAACCTCAAGTATTGCCTGGTATTATATCCTATTTATCAACAAACTATCAATATTCTATTGGGGAATCTTAAAAATAAGAACATTATTGTGGGGAAGCATAGTGAGATAAAAAAGATCCGTTTGTTCCCATCTAGTATATTGAAAAGTTTAAGGCATTGGGTCTATGTTATAGGTGGCCTACCTACTTAAAACTGTTATGTACTATGCCTAACGTTCAAGTTTCAGATTTAACCTCGGATGAGCTGGAAAGGTTCACTCTTTATTAGATACATACTATGATATTTTCTTTAAATCTAATACTGACCATAGCACATGAATGATTTGAGCCAAAAAAACTATGTTGGTGATGGCAGTTCTATCCAATCACAATCTTACCATAAATCAAAGGTCAATGAGCAACAAATGAGGACAGAGCTCAAACAGTTACTAGATGATGGGTTTCAGTACCTTCCTTAAGCCCTTGGGCGTCTCCTCTTCTGCGTAAGAAAAAGAAAAATGAGTTCATCGGGTAGTTATGGATACAAAAATTAAATAAACTCACTAAGAAGTATATATTATTCTATCTCAGCACTAATAATCACTTAATCAACTCTCTGGCTCCAAAGTCTTCTCTGCTATGGATTTTGCCAGTGAAAACTAGTAAATGAGCCTTTCTTCATAAGATCAGTAGAAATGTTCTCTCATTTGCAGTTGAGGCTTATTTTAGCCCACTCAACTGCCTTAAGGGTTGTGCAATGCTCACGCATCATTCCAATAAGTTATGGATCATATCATACAGAATCTTAAGCAAAGCTGGTTGATAGTCTATCTTTATGAAATCTTGTTTTTTTAAAATTCAATGAACATCTTAAGCATATTTAAGAAGGTTTTAGCGCCTATGTGAGTCTAAAATTAAGTTGAAACCATCAAAATGTACTTTTTTCTAGAAGTAACTAGATTTCTTTAGTTATACTATCCCCCATGAAGGAATTCAACACTTAAAAGATAAGGTCAAAGCGATATCAAAAATGCCACCACCTCATAACCTACGAGATGCTCAGGTGTTTCTAGGAATGATGGGGTATTATTATCAGACATCCTAAGGTTCTCCCAACTCATCGAGCCCCTTGTAAGACTATTAGCTAAGAACGCTCCTTTTTACTTGGGAGGTTTAACAAAAGGCCGCATTTGAGACACAAAAGCAGTTGTACAAGAACGTCCTATACTATGTCACACAGAATATGGTAAATAATTCATTTTGTTTTTCAATGCCTTTGGATTACGCCGTTGGAGCCATCCTGTCTCAATTGGGTGAAGATGGCATGGATCATCCTGTTTCATATTTAATTAAGATACTATCCAAAGCTGAAAGCAACTAAATTGTCACAGAGAAGGAGAGTTTAGATGTCTTGGAAACGGCAGAAGAAGTTTAGATTGGACTGCCAGTTGGGATGCATAAGAATCCAGAAAGCAAGCCAGAATGTTAGAGGCATTGCTGACCATATGACTTGATATGGAGCCAGGAAATAGGATACCACAAAATGGTGGCGAAACGTCAGGGTTAGGAGTATCCCAACAGCAAACCACACTGAATAGATTTTGGACCCAGGGGTTCTGGTCACAGGGGTGGAAACTACTGGGATAGTTTCTGCGAGATTCTTGTTGGTTAAGACCATTTCATTGGGGGTAAAAGAGAGGTGAATTTTCTTGTAGTTGGCGAACATAGGGCCATAAAATCCCTGTATATTGCTGCCAAAAGGTCATGAGAACCGGGTTGTAGAGCTAAAAATTTTGGACTTGTTGAGCCAATTGGTGATAGAGGGAATCATGGTAACCAAGAGGATTGGTAAGGCCCACCCAGAGTGCAGAGCGGCGGACCACCAGGTAAACACCATATGGAATGTGGTTGAAAGGACGGAGATAAAAATTTGGGTTTTTCAATAAAATTTTTATTTGGGAAATAAAGTAAGAAAAATCGACCAACAATCTTCTCAGTGCCTTGCAACTGATTAAATAGTGGTCAATTGGTGAAAACGTGGTCAGGGTCCACAAATTCAGCCTAACTGGTGAATTGGATGGTAGAGGGGAGGTTTATTCTTTGGGAACCATCATCACAAAATTTGGTGGTGGGCTGAGTCTCTGTCAGTTTGACCTCAAATGTCTGGACCAGGGGTCAATTATGTTTCCAACGGTTAGCATGATGGCATTTGGCCCGATGAGTGATGAGAATCCTCATGGCCATCCCATATAGGGATGGGACCATTTTGTTGGTAATGGGTTCAGGATGGCCAACCTGCCCATGCTCGGTCAATTAACCATTTGTTTGGTTGATATGGGCCCATCGGGTGCAACACCTGAATTACTATTAGGGGGTTTTGAACTCTTGTCAATGGCGCCCAATATTTTTTCTGCTGATTTTGGGGTCAAATCAGAACCATCGGGTGATCCAGCTGATGTTTCATTCTTCATGTTTTTATAGCCATTCAATTTTTGGCCATCAGCCCAATTGCCGCCCAAATAAAATCTGACTGATTTCAGTTCAATAATCTCAGCACAGCTTTCACTGATTCCCTAGTAACAGTTCTGCCAAGGTGAGTGAGGAAATTGGGGGTGTGATCCAAAGCGGGTGAGCTGTCACCCATTGCTCATCAACTACATGGGCGAGATCGCCCTGGGTGATGAGGGGTACCGCCATCCTCTTTGGTGTTTTCTTACTTGGGAATGGAAAGATAGCTTGATCGAGAGCCAAAGGACACTCCCTGAGACTTACACTAGATGTCTTAGCTGTTGTAAAACACTACCAACTATATTTGTATGGAACTACCTTCAATATGGTTATTGGCCACGCCTCCCTAAAAATGGTTACAATATATGAAAATCCTACTGGAAGATAGGCTCGTTGGGCCTTGAAGCTCCAACATTATGATATGAAGACTAAATACCAAGCTAGAATTCACCATATGAATGCTGATGGGTTGACGTGGTTGCCTGTTCTTCACTTGATAATACTGAAGCTGAAAGATAACATGAACTTTCAATGACCCTAATGCTTGGGCAGATGAGGATAACCCGTCAAATAAAGTTAGGCTGGCACTCCTTCACCGCTAAAGTGGAGAGCGGTAAGGTATATAAAAAGGTAAGGGGACAATTGGCTGCGCTATCTTTGACTTTCAGACCGCGTACATGCAATCCTGGAGCGCCATTCTACCCTGGGGCACAGCAGAGTGCAGAAAGCTTATGAGTGTATTAAAGATCATTACTATTGGGAGGGAATCATGGAATCAATTAACATAGTCATGGATGCCTGCCCAACCTGTAAAAGGCAATACATATTATAGACCAAATATCAAAACCAACCTACTACGCCTCAACAACCATTCCACACAATAAGCCTAGATGTAGTAGGTCCCCTACACCAGACTATAAATGGGAACCTTTAAAAAATAATAGAAATTGATCATTTCACATAATGAGCTGAAGCTGTTACTCTCCCCGCAAAAATTATAAAGCTACCGCCACCTTCTTGCATCAGTATATCTTCACTTGTCATGGTTGCCTCAGGTCCTATTTTATGACAACGAAAAATTTCACCACCAGAGTGGTCAAGATCTTGGCTATCTCTATGGAAGCACATCTATTTTGGCCCCATACAACCTTCTACAAATGATACTGTAGAAAGAGCGAATAGAACATTGGTTTCTATATTACAAAAATGGCATGCTAAGACCCTCTTCACTGAGATCAATCTTGCCTAGTGCGCCTATGGCATATCATATTAGTTACCACCAAATCCTCAAGAATTCTTTTTTCTGCATTTTATAAAGTCGTGAACCTGAGTATTTGTTTTCTTATATAAAGATGTCTTTTTCTCCTAGGATGAAGATTTTGACAAATCAAAAAAAGACTAGCTAACACATCATGCAGTCGCAATCTGATGCAATAAAATTTAGCTAAACCTGTCATTAAGAAGTGTTAGTAGATAATTAGCATAAACAACCTTTAACTTCTTCCCAAATATTATATTTGGCCTTATGTTATTAACATTACATCACTCCCAGAAGTGGCAAGAATGGTCCATTCTGGAAGGGCCCTTTTTCGTCACTTATAAATGGGGGTGATGAATATTCCATCAATTCTCTAGCCTCTGGATAATTGTCAACAGAGTACATGAATGATTTCTACGCTGCTATCAACCCCCAAAATTCTTCAAAGGGGTAATGTCAGATAAATAGGCGTTCAACTAATCAGTAAAAATGTCCCAATGGCGAATATTAATTAATGTTAAAATTTATAGTCTAATCTTTGGCGGAATTGTTTAGATAAAAGTAATGATTTTACTCCTAGCATATGGCCAATTAGCTCAGATTGAGTTGACAAAATTACTTCAAACTCGCGGCAGAATAAACGGACTGACTTGAAAGCTTGCCATGCAATAACTTGAATTTAATGCTACTTCCCAAGTGAAGGTAACACCCTTTATAGACCTGAAGGGGGATCCAAGAAGAAATTTTTTTATCCACCAATCATAACTTAGGACATTGGGTGATTTTCTGAGATGCAGAGATATTTTTGAGATGGGTAACTAGATCATATATTACATTGTTACTGCACGAATTTGTCATGCCTGCTGATGACAAACAGTAAATTCAAGCCCTGACAGAGTGAAATTTTTTGAGAGTTCCTATAGGCTGAATCGTCATTTATCATAATTGAGAAATCCCTGCATAAAGCAAGTTCTCTCACTCCCCACCATTTCTAGCCTCCATGTACCATAGTTACTGGAAGGCATTTTTGTAATAAGGGTTCCCTTTTTTATCCCCATTTTCTTTATTAATAAGTATTATTAATATAGAAATCTAGTTGAGGTCTATATTTTTCCCCATTAACATTTGACAGCTTTGAGCGTTTAATAATTCTTCAATTGCTTCATTATTAATCATGTGCCAAAGCACCTGCAAGAACCTAAAAAGCCAGGATTCAAAAAACCTCAGTCAACTTAGCAGTCTCAGGTGCTCAGCCCATGCTAATCTCAAAAAGATTAGAATAATTGTGTACTTTTGCATTCTTATTAACTTTGGTTAATGACTATGTTGACCAGAAAATGATTCTTAGTGCTGGGCTGAAGAGCCTTCGATGTTTCTATAAAACTGCGATCTGCTGTATCATCAGGTTGCGTGGAGGCTCTAATGGTCAGAATGGAGTGGAAACAGCAGGCTGATTACACATAACCACGCACCATCATCCTCACTATCAGGTTCTTTCATAAGGGTTCTCTGAAAAACTTGACCTGGACGATAAGGCAACTATTATGATTAAACTCAAACTTAAATTAATTTGTTAGTTCTGATATGGTGCCATTCCACCTGAAGCTTAATTTACAAAATGAAAATGGTTTGGTTAGCAGACTGGAAGTCCGCTCTTAAGGCTATATTCTAATTATCTAGCAACCTTACTTACTGTTCTAGGTTTTTTTATTGATGACCATGGCCAAATATGATATTGAAAAGTTAGCCAACGTGAGCCTTCAATTCCACTTACATTGACCAATCTCGTCCAACCAGTTTGACAAGGCCTCAGAGCTAGGCACTTCATTTTCTGTAGTCACGCTACCTCTTCCAGAAGGTAGTCCCAGACTTATTGACCAGAATTCATACTGATAAACAATATTAAATGAGACAACATGGTGTGATCCCTTTAGTGAGCACCAAATGTTGAAACCAGCACTGGGTCGTCATATTTCAACTACACAGGTGCCTACATCAACAACTCAAAATGCTGTATGAAGAAATTAAATTTTGATCAAAAACTTCACAAAATAGAAGGTATCTTTAGTTTTAGGCCATTTTATTAAAAGAAAACAAGAGAGCCCTTAAAGTATAAAATACTGCGTGAGGCTTGTGAACTTGCTAAAGTAAGTAAACCATATAGGCTTATATAACTTCTTCTAAAACAATCCCTTCCCCTTGGTAACCCTCTCAGATATCCTACGCCTACCAGAGTTTTCATTGATTCTTTCCATGGTTACTAAGAAGCACCTCCAATTGATAGACTAAAATCGTGATATTAAAAATGTATTGAAAAGAAAATAAATTAAGGTCAAGGCATTTTCATATAAAGATGCAATCTGCCAAATGCATCATGTTACTGGCAAATTACCGTAGTAAATATAGGACCCCATTACAAATATTTTATGACGACAGGGGCAAAGTATAATAGTACAATAAGATAGGAGGCAATATATCTATATTTGCCACTCCAAAGGAAGCCAGAAAACTTAGTAATGAGAGATGTGTCAGTGTTTTCAGGGATTTTATTAAAAGTGGATTAAAAATTTAGGCCACTACATATTAACACTGAGGCTGCATAGCAAAATAATTGCTATACAATTGATTCCGCTGTCAAATTAATACTTAAGGTTTAAAATTATATATATATCATATCCAGATAATTGGTCAAATCAATTTCAACTAGCCCTTCACCCAGATATCTGACCAAAGGAATACCATAGATGAGAGATGGGTGGCTGCTGCCCCCCTGCCTGCCACATGCCTTTTCTTTATCTATTCCTCAAACCAAACCCATCGAAGTTTCAAAATCTGCAATTTATTACTTAGAGAAAATAATCAAACATGCGCAGAGTTTGGAAAATTTAAGAAGCTCTCTGTCACGGCTCCTATTCCCTGCACCACCAAGGGGCTCAACTAGAAGTTGATTTGAGAGGGTAAACCTTACCCAGGAAGCCAAATTTGAGCAACTTTTGAAAGAAAGGTCAAAAATGGAGATTGAACCTAACACCCCATTCCAATATCAAAAAAGTGAATTTGGACATTTTAAAGTCAGAAAACGTCCCAAGAATGGCTTAAAATCAATGCTGATATTATCATGGGGAAATCAAGGATCAAATCCATAAATCAAGAAGTTCAAAAATTGGAAATTGTCCCCATTACCCTTAGTTCAGCTTAGCAGCCTCACTTCCACCACTCTAGCTTAAGAACCAGCATTTATCTTTATTAAGGTGTTGGTTTATTGTTTTAGATTTCCTAATAAAACTATATCCCCAAAATGTTCTGATTTTTTATTTTGTCAAAACTTTATACTATAATCCATAATTTTGTGTTTTCAAGTAGACAACCCCCAAGGGCCACGTTTAATAGCCTTATAATATAGGAACCCTTAGGTGTTAGTTCAAACAACACATTTAAAAGCTGCAACCCCATAATGACAAGGACCCTTACCCCAATCTCACCCACCCAATTTTGATGAAGCGCAGCTGAGTAGCCTGTGTTACTTTTATGGCTACTGAAGCAACCACATTCAGAGGACAGTTTCCTATTAACACGTTTCATCCTAACAGTGACAATGCTGAACTGGAGACATCAATGAACTCTTTAGAGCCAGAGAGTCAGGAGCTGGTTATGCCCAAAAACAGTGAGACTAGGCTGTCTTAGAATTCAAAGAACTTCATTATAAAGGAAAATGGCGGAGTGAAGATGATGACCAGGAAGATCGCATTGCTTAATATTTCCAAAAAAATGAACAAAACCTAGAGTTTGTCAGACGCTTTTATCTTAAAGCCCATGTTAAGTATGACTTGAAAATTCTTGATTAATTTTGCCACACATTTACATTAAAAATTCCTGTGAACTTTATAAAGATCTATACTAAGTCATGATACCCATGTTGAACTATGATTATAAAAAATTGCAATCGGTGAACTATATCTGCCACTACACTGCAACCTTTACCTCACCTAATAAGGGTATTGAGAATTCAATATGACTTGACGATAAGCCTCAAAAAGTTGTAGAGGATTGTTAATAAATGTCAAAAATAATTTTTTAGTATATGAATAATTTAGCGCTTAGAAATAAGGCGAAAAGACAATACCATTCTGGCATGAATATTTTCCTGAAGCATCCAATGATGAGGCGAAACCAAATGTGTTCTGGCAAATGATTAACTGCTAAGCAAAAGGGTCAATTCCAATCAAATCAATAGAGATAAGAGTGGAACGAAAAGACAAAGAGGAGTTTTTTATTAGGAGAAATAGAGCGGTTAGCAGGAAAGAAGAGAAGTCAGCATTAGAAGGCTGCTAATTATATATATTAAAATTAAATAGAGTGTTGTCATTGAAGCGATTGCTTCGGTTTTTTTCTTGATTCACAAATTTTATTTTGGGGCTTACAATCTCAATATTGTCCGTCCGTTGCTCATTGGACTTAACCCAATGTAAACCTTACAGTAGAAATTAACCCTATTGCTGATTTTACAATAGTGGTGATCACTAAATTGGGCACTTGATCAACCACCAACATAATCTTTATAATCGCTAAGATATGGCGCAACAGACTCTACTTGATGGGAGACCACCACGGTTTACAGATTTATCTTAATATGTGGACACAAAACTTGCCTTGGATAGATTACTTCAGACTCAAATTTTGTTTCTTAAAGGAACGTAAGGGTATAATGAATCAGCTTAATGAAGCATTCACCCAACTGCGTCTGCTTATTCATCAAAACAGACAATTGGCCAACCTCTTGGAAGATACTATAGAGCAGCCACATTGCGCAGAGCATAAATTGAATAGAATTGCTAGGGAGAGGTCGTGTTATGGTGGACAAGACGCATGTTATCAGGGAGAAGAGCTCTTGACTGAGAACGCTAGTGCGTGAGTCAATTTGCCTATGAGGGAAGCTTTGAGGATATTTATGTCTCTTCAAAAAAAATATCCTCACATACTGGCATTATTCCCACCTGAAGAGGCTCACTCAGTACCTAAAGCGGCGGATAAGCCATGCTCTACCATGCTTCTTGAGCCCATTACTCAGAGGCTTATATTTATGGGCCTCGCACTGTTCCCTATCTAATAATATTCATAGCATGGAGGGGTAGAAAGAGGTCTGCATTGACAAGCTGCCCCCGTTTAACCATGACAGAAACATACATGGATTTTTTATGCGGTTTGAATTTTAGTGGAGGGGGCTTCTTATCAGCGTAAAGTTACGTTGTTGATTCCTGCCTTGAACTTCAGAAGCGCTAACCAAGTTATGTGTTACCTTCCAAACAGCTCTGTTACCTAACAGGAGGTGAAGGAGACTGTGCTGCAATTGTTTGAGGGTGTAGGAAAGATGTCACTATGGAAGACTGAGCTCTTAACTATTGGGTTTTAGAGGAACAATTTTCTCACAGAGTTGGCCGACCACTTCACTGCTAAGGCATATGTGTTAATAGAAGTGAGGATTTTATCTGAAGCCAACGTGGGGATTTTAACGACTATTGCTTTAAAGCCATACCGTGAACTCTTTAATTCCATTGCTCCAGTTTTTCAGGACAATGTACCCCTGCTTAAAATAATCAATTGCCTGCGCCGTCTATTAGCCACGTTTAGTCCACCCAACGGGGAACAGAAACCATCTGGGGTTAAGCAGGGTCTTCTTCTTTAAGTGGGTCTTCTCGGCCAACTTTTATTTCACCCAAAAATCTCTCAACTCTATCATGTCTATGCGCCTCATCATTGACCAAACTACAGCCAGCAGTCTAACTATTGGCTTAAACCTTCTCATAACAATTGAGGATGGAAGTCCCATGAGCCGAGATATTATGGGTGTGGTCATCCTGGGTACCTTGTGTTTAACTGCTCTAAGCGTCAGGTTCATTTTGTGCAGGCGGACGAGTATGGCCAAGAAAAGACAGCGTAGTAGATATGAGACCCTCTACCTCCTCTGTTCCAACCCCTCTGTACCACCCAACCCTAGTGAATCATATTCAGCCAAAGCCCCTCAGCTCAATGACATAATTCTATATCAGCAGCCAGCTGAGGAGGTTTATGTGTTGACACAGTCACAAGTAAAAAAATGCTGTGGTGGAAGGGGGCCTCCAGGCAAAAGCAAAGCATCAGAATGCTGACTGCTTATCTCAGCTACCAAAAATGCAGTAATAGCATATCTGGACAATTTGATGTATGATAAATTGGTCAGTAGTAAATATGCAGATGAACCGCCTCAAGTTATTCAAGAGCTAGATAGGATGATGGTCAATAAAGTTTGAAAAACGGTAAGCTATACAAGCAGATCAGTGACAATGCGCTAAGTTTTCCAAAACCCTACACTCAACCAGATATTATTTAGAGTGCGCATAAGGTAGTAGGGCACGGAGGGTTACAAAAAGCGTTAGAGTTTTAGCAAACGTGCTACTATTGGAAGAGTATGCACTTTATTATGCTTAAATTGATTTCTTATTGCCACCAATGTCAAATAGAAAAACCATTCCTCCAGAAGACATCATATCAATTAGTGAATCACCAGTTTTTATGGAACACAATGTCTATTGATGTCATGGGCCCTTTACCAACAGGCACAAATCACTCCAAGTATATCTTGGTAGCAATAGACCACTTAACCAGGTAGGTAAAGGCAAGAGCGATAAGAGATTTGGGGGAAGTCACCGTTGCCAAACCAAAATGGAATGCATAATCCAACGGCATGGCTGTCCACAGTTCATCTTCACTGACAATGTAACAATCTTCACCTTGACATTCTCCACCAGTTGAAAATATTATTGGCCATCTGAAGTGCTCTAACAACCCCATACCATCCTGAGTCTAATGGATTGGTCAAAAGGGTTAACAGAACGCCGGTGAACATACTCAGGAAGATGGTGACAGAAAGACCATCATATTGGAGTACCTTTCTTTCCACTGCCGGTTTTTCCCATAACATCAGTTATCACTATGCAACTGGAAATAGTCCTTTCAGATGCTTTATGGAAGGCATCAAGAACTGATTGCATTACTTTGCTCCTGCGTAGAGGATACAAGCGGAGTAGATCTGCAAATTACTTGACCAACCTGGAGAACACTTTAATCAAGCTGCAAACTGATAGTGTGTTCTTTCGGCTTGGCCAAGAAGATAAAGAATCAGGCTGCCAACCAGGTATGGCTTTTTGAGCTAACCCAGTTTAAAAAGGAGATATGGTTTTATCTCATGAAAGCACAGGTTTGGCCAAAAGCTTAAGTTGGCCCAGTTCTAAATTGATCCATGCAAAAATAATTGAGAAAAAGGGTGTCAACGCCTAACTATCAAGGACTCCACAATTGGTCAAATTGTTGATTGAGTGCATGCAAAATTCCTTTGGGCGTATAAGCAATAGGAGAATTATAGCTAGTCAAGGGGGGTAATGTTGAAAATTGATATGACTGGACAATAAGCCTCAAATAGCTGTAGCAGATTGGCTAATATCTGTCAAAAACAATTAATAGTATATGAATAATTGAGCGCCTAGAAATAAGTCAAAAAGGCGGCGTAATTCTGGCATAAATATTCGCCTGAAGTCTCCAATGATGAGGCGAAACCAAATGAGTTCTGGTGAATGAATAATGCTAAGCTAAAAAGTCAAAACTGAACAAATTAATGAAGATAATAGTGGAACGGAAAGATAAAGCAGAGGAGGTTTTTTATCAGGAGAAATAGAGCGGTTAGTAGGAAAGAAGAAAAGTCAGCAGTAGAAAGCTGCTAATTATATATATTAAATTAAATAAAGTGGTGTCGTTAAAGTGATTGCTTTGGGTTTTTTCTTGATTCACAAATTTATTTTGGGGATTACAATCTCAATATTTTCCGTCCGTTGCTCATTGGACTTAACCCAGTGCAAACCTTACAGTAGATATTAACCATATCGCCAATTTTACAACAAGGGTTATCACGATAACCAAAAAAATCAATACAAGCCCTCCAGCAGGACACTGAAGAGTTCTGAACAACTGCCATAAGTCCCAGAAAACAAAACATCCACCACATCGCATGTCACTAATGTGCATGAAGTGCATTATGCTGGCCAGTGCGATGCTAAGGGACCCAAACTTAGTGTACACCATGTGGGAGCAGCGGATACCAAAGAAAAGGGAAAAGAGTTGGTAGAGACGAAATGCAATATACTACTTCCGCCAGATCCTAAGATATCTTTAGTTCAAACCATGACACCCCAAAACCCTCGCCTCCTAGATTTATCATCACTGATGAAGTACTACCAGTCACCACTGCTCACTCTGTGAGGAAACTATAGTTCAGGCAGCAAAGTAGCAAAAAAGCCTTACGTACAGAATCTGGACAGTAAACTTTATGAGTTGCTTCTGGTGATATACAAAAGCTAGAAGGGGTTAACGTAGCTATCCCCCTTGGAGAACTAAAGAAGACTAGCCCCCTGCTCTGGTAATTAAAGCCATATCTGATCCAAGATAACAAGATTGGCTTATACTTAATAAACACCACTGATTCTAACTATTCTGAGTGTACATTCATTGATAAATTATGGACAATACTTGTGTCAGGGATATAGTGATAGCGGACCCCCTATCAATATTGTATTTATTAAATTAGTCAATAAACTGGGATTATTGACGGATATTGACCACTCCAAAGAATAAAGGCCATCATGACAAAACAGAAATACTTCAATAGGGCCTACATAGCGCAACTTAGGTTTGGTTCCATTATCATGTCGGATCTCATGATTGTCTTACAAATAACTTATTATAATATCCTCGTTTGAACTTCTCCATGAGGATTTATGGCATCAAAACTAATTCCTGATAAAACAATTTTGTTATCCTTGATCACAATCAACCAATGTACTACAGAAGCGGAGACCAAAATATAAAGGAATGTGCTCCTCTGTTCATATACCTAGCCTTTGGAGAAGAACTTTTACCCATCAGCTAATGAAAAGGGCGCACCCATACTAGATATTTAGTGCATAAGATCCTAAAATTGGAAAGAACATTTTTGAGGGATGGCAGCCAACTGACCATTTCACCTGGGCACCAGATCATAGTAAACATGGATATTAACCTGAAAATACTGTCAGGTCTATATGGTAAAATTTGCGCCCTTCAATTACTCACACCAAGAACAAATTGTAGTGCTGAGGCTCATCTTCCAAATTTGGAAAAATTAGTGTATTATTACTTAACCTCTACCCACCCAACCTAAGTGAAATGACACCATATTGTTGCCTTCCACTACATCATTGTGATGGAAGAGGTATAAAATGCACACAAGTTTGTAATCTAGAGGAGTTTGGACTAGAGGAAAAAAGTCATGAAGCCATCTTCTCACTCATACCTCATGAATCTCTGCTTGTCATGACAGAAGATGAAAATGATCATAAGACGACTTTTTAAAATATACAAGCCAATTTTCACACAGATGACTTTTATTTGGGATGTGCAAGGACATACTACATTATATTGACACCAGGAACCATCTTCTATATGCCTCAATCACATTTTTAGTCCAAGCCAGTGGATGAGGTCGTCAACAAAGAGATTAACAAGCTTATTCAGAAAGGGATACTGGTATCATCAAAAATCCCGTGGGTGTTGCCAATTTTAAAAAGAAAGATCTAACTGGGTTATAATTGATTACCATTGACTCAACAACATAAAAAATATAGACACTTACAACTTCCAAGATTTGATGATGCGCTCTACTGGCTCTGAATAGTAAAGTACTACTCCTCCATGGATCTTATTTATTGCTACTGGAAGATAGAGATGCCTCTGGAAGAAAAAGAAAAAATTTATAATAACAAACCAAGGGCTGTTCCAAACCATGCAGATGCCGCAGGGGTTATGTAATGTCCCTGCCATGTTCCAATGGGCCATGCGCAGCATACTGGGAGTTTTGAAGACTTTTTGCTTTTTGGTTTACTTGGATGACAAAAACGTTTTCTCTAGGACATTAAAAGGAGCACTTGCAGCATCTGGACTAAGTCTTCCACCAGCTCGCTGCTAACCTTAAAGTCAAGCACAAAAATACAACTTCTTCTTAGAACAACTCAGATACCTAGGCTTTTCTATTGACAAAAAGGGCCTACGGCCCCTGTTAGCCAAAGTGAAGGCCAAAAAGAAGATTAATACACTTTCCAGCTAGTGGGATATATAATTTTTTTTCTGGGGCTGTCTTGTTATTACTGGCGGTTTATAGAATACTTTAGAAAATAGGTGAGCCACAATTTCACCTGTTGAAGAATGAAATCTAATTTAAGTGGACGATGAACTGACAGCTGGCTTGTTGCAATTGTCGCTTAGGCATCAAATTGCATCTGCTCATGTAACTGTATGGTTTTGATAAATAAAAGAAATGAATGGAGTCAGTGGCCCTAAGCAAAAAAGATTTCTCATTATATAAGGTTTTATTTGCAGTTGCTATCGCAAGTTAGGTACCAAATAAGGTCATCTTTAAATTGCTACTCTCATCATTATGAAACATAATCAAGAATATTGATCAGTGCATAACTATTATTCAAAATTTTAGAAACTATTGGCCTAAATTTTGGGGATAATAAAAATTCAACAAATGTTTTATGCTAGCTTGGGGGCAAGGGAGATATAGTAATAAATAATAAATAAAAAATAATCAAATTATAATTGCTACAATGCCAATGTAAATCTATATTAAGTGATTCAGAATATTATCAGAGGGGTGGGAGAATATCGTGCCATTGTTATATATCCAATTATGGGGCCAGAGCAAGAAAAACAGTAGTAACTTAATCCTATTGATCAAGAGCTTTATATAATAATGTAGACGCTGAAAAAAAGTAATCCATAGTAACCTATTCCTATGGATCAATATTAGATTCAAGGCATAAGAAATTGATAACCAATCTAATTATAAAATAAATTTAAAGTAAATAAAAAAAGTAAAATAAAATAATTCTTCAGACCAAATTGCAACGTTTCCCCTCAATTGATCAAACATCTGAGCACAAAAATAAGTGTGGGTCAGATAATTTAAGACTAGACCTTATGCCAGGCAACACATAAACAAAGGCAATTACTTGATGCGTTTTATATGCGATCAGGTAGAAGTAGTTGTTTTCATAAGACAGCTTGATTTCTTACTGGATAGGATAGAAAGCACCAAAAGCGGCTTTGGGATATGTTTTTACTGGTGGAGTGGCGAAAGGAGTACACCATATAAGTTATCAGGAATTTGTAAAGTAACATCTGTTCCAATGAGGGCTTGGTAACCCAGTTTAATGGTACAATTTTCATCCAGCTCTAAACGAATTAAATAGAGCTTTAGTATATGCTTGTAAATTTAAAGTGCGTTGGCAGCCTTTACAATATCCAATAAGTATAATTACCTCATTATATTAACATTCAGTATCAAGAGAGGTTGACGCTTTGGCTCAAGCCGGTAGGGAGATTCAACTTTATTCTCCCCTGAAAGCTATGGGGTCACAGTATACACACTATCAACCAGATTACTGTGCAAGCTTGAGGAGAAATCCATAAAATAATCTAACCATAAATTAGCATGGGCGAAGTTGTTATATCAACTATGCACCTTGGTCTCATTGGCGTCATCAAATTAACATTTTTTGTGTCAGAAGAACTCTTTTTAACCACATTATGAGTCCACGCTATTATCAGATGATGATTTAATACAATATAGAGGGAATTGTTGTCCCCCTATATCCAAAGTATCAGTATTAAAGCCAGCTTTGAGCCCATATTTCCTCATAAACGAGGTACCATTAATTAACTCATAGTTGTCATGAAATAAACAATAGTCAGAGAAGACAACATTTTAATAATAAACTTCAACAGCAAGGAGCTATATGCTCCTAGTGAGGTAGTGTTGTTAGGCCCTACAGTTTCATATTCTTTGAAATGGAAAAATTGGGTAAAGTCCAAGATTTTTTATAAGAGTCAAGGATACTATATTGAGGGGCCTTGCTGTTGAAAATTGCCTAGACTATAATGTTGTGCATGTTAATATCAACTTAATTACACTCAGCATGAGCATCAGAGCAAAGATGGTATATTCCCATTTAGGTTGGTACCACCTAGTGTTAGAAAATGAGTATTAGAGCTATTAAGCATATAAACGTCAAGAGTCTCTGATTGACTTTAATAATGAAATAGGTATTTGTTCTCCTGTGGCTGTGGAGGTGTAAAAAACTTCTTTTGCCCTACTACTATTGAAAGTTTTACATTTTAAGCAGTGCTCAATATTAATTAGCTTTTTGTTTGGGATTTTCCAACTTTTAGAAGAAGTAGAGTATCCCTTTTTTACTCCGCTGAAGATTTTCCTAAATATTTTTCTGGAGTTGATGACCTTTAATAGATACCAATTTCCTTCTTAAAAGATTTGGTATTAGGGGCGCCAAAAGTAAGGGTTTAGCAGTTGAGGTAATAACTATCTCCGTGATAGTGCTTTTGGAACTATAAAAAGGTAATATGGCCTGATACAAGTGCTTTTAGGGCTTGAAGGCATTTCAGAAAGCAAAATGAGTGTCAGATGCAAGGAATATTAACCCTTGGTCCTATAAGCAGAGGCAGGAAACCCAAAGTCCTTGGTAAAGGATATGAAAAAGTTAGACTTTGAAAAATTAAAGTCTTCAACTAACAGAAAAAAAAACTCCAAGGTTGTTGTATCCAAGTAATTCGTCACTTTCAAATAGTGGAAAAGCCAAAACTGAGTGGCGAAATTATCTTCACTGATAAGATAGTGGAAAGCCAAAAATAGGCAGCAAAGGATTTTTGATTTACATAAATATAGTTTATTGGAAAAAAGCCTCACATTATTTATAATGTTAGGAAGCTAAAAATGAGATTTAGAAAAAATTTTGGAATCCTGGCTTTGTTAATGCTCACCAGTGCTTTTTGCACAGTATCTCAACAATTTATTAGGTCTAAAATATTAAAACATTTTGTTTTGATATTAAAGATCTAAAAGGAAAAAACAAACCACACAAAGATATTAAATGAATATAAATTTATTATACATTAAAATTGGGGACAAAAGTGAGCCCCTAATTAAAATAGTGCCTCTTATTATTAGTAAGCGAGGATAAAAACGAGAGGGGTAAGAGAATTTGCCATAAGCAGAGGAGATCTTGATTATAAGTACTAAGTTTCGATCTTATAAAACTCTTGAGAAACTTGGCACCTCAACTTGACTTTGGGTAGTGGATCATTAGTAGGTAAGATGTGCCCATGTGGCAAGTATTTAATGAACCTGACCCAATCAAACCTCTTCAAGATATTGCACCTCAGCTGAGGACCTGAGGTTATATGTGGTGATTGGTGGACAAAATATTTTCATCCCCCTGAACCCCTATAATTATATAAAAGGGGGTTGTTTTTTCTTTAGAAATTGAATTAAACTACATTTAGAGCTTGGGAGGACCTCGAAAGGAGTCCTCCAATTCCTCAAGGTTTTCATATAACCTTATAATGACATCAAGAAAATTTGGACAAGGCATAGAGGTAGAAGTATTACCCTAATCAATATTTTTAGACAGATTTTACCCCTCAGAATTCCTTACCAAGTGGTCACACATATAATCATCTTACATTACCCCCATAAAAATGTTGGTGGATCATAAGGCCAGAGGAATCGCCCATGCATTTTGTTAGTAGTGACTTCAGAGGCATGTTACTTAATGGAATATCATCGCCACTATTATACACATTGATAAATTGTCCTTCCCAAATGGACCCAAGCTTACCACTTCTGATGGTGATGCCATTGTGATAACATAACAACAAATTTGATATCTGGAAGGCAGGTAAAGGCTGACTATGCTCATTAGCGGCTAGGACTTCTTTAGTGACAGTTTTAGCTAAGCTATTCATGTCATCAGACTGCAACTGAATGAGATGTTGAGCTTGTCTTTTCAAGGCTTTTTCAGGGTCATTAGTCCTAGCCAAGGTTCATCTTTAGCTAGCAGAGAGGGTACTCTAAATTATTGATCAAATAAATTTTTAAATTTTATTTGAGGTAAGTCAACCAGGGGGCGGACATTGCCAATACATAACCAAATAATCAATCCAAAAACACAAATCAAACGCTCTAAATGAGTGGCGAGACACAAAAACAAAAGGTAAAATAACCTACCAGGTGTTACAGCCGTGAACCGCTTATCCCACCATGGCAGATGGGGATGGGGGATCAGGCGGATTATCAATTTCACCTTCACTATTGAAGAGGCGGATCAAAGATGAGAGCAAGGGGGTTGGAGCATCCGCAGGATGTGAGTTTAGGTGAAATAGATAATTGTTATGATCTCTAGTAACAATCTGGGCCTGGAGCAAAGCCTCCAGGAATTTATCAACATGGTTTTCGGCTTATATGCATGCATTGGGAAGCTGAGAAAATTCGTGATATTTGCTCTGGTGATACGTGTGGTGGGGGAAAATTCTGCCAGTGCAACAACATGCTTGACAGCAGAGGTGGCAGTTTCTCTTAATCGTCTAATTTCCACTTTTGAAAATTTCAGGGAAATTGGCAGTAGAATTGGTCAAATGTAGCCCTTCTTTAAATTCAGTGACTGAGAGGTCCATATCTTCATGGAGATGGCGGCTATTAGGAGAGGCCACCACAGCCCCGGCAAGTTGATGGTCACTCAAGAATGGGGTAGTGGTGGGTTTGGGGACATATTTCTTGGGTGGGAATGAGGCATCGAAATCTGAAGGTAAATATGGTTCCAAATTAATTGGAAAGTCAGGAGGTGGGACAATTTTCCCTGA
>JAKSZP010019158.1:0-32866 GCA_022478985.1 Massospora cicadina
GGGCGGCTCACGCAATGGGCTTTGAAGCTCCAAGCATATGATTTTGAGATCATGCATCAACCCGGGGCAAAGCATCAGAATGTGGACTATCTTTCCCAATTACCCACAGTTGCCATTACAGCGGATGTGGCTGACATAATGTACAAAAAGATGATTGTGGGAAAATATCAAGATGAGCCGCTGCCCGTGATCAAAGTGTTAGATGGGCTTAGGCAGGATACTTTCTTGCGCAATGGGGAATTATATAAGCGGATTGGGGAATCAACGCTGAGTTTCCCAAAACACTCTGCCAGGCCTGTAATAATTATGGATGCCCATAAAGCAGTAGGTCATGGAGGGTTGAAAAAGATGCTGTAGCTCTTGTGACCCCGCTACTATTGGGATAGTATGCAATACAATGTGCTTGAGATGGTTGGTTGTTGCCATCAGTGCCAAGTGGAGAAACCATACCACCGGAAGACCACCTACCAGATAGTTAAGCCTCAGTTTGCATGGCATACAGTTTTGTTAGACGTGGTGGGGCCACTGCCAACTGGCGCAAACTGCTCCAAACATATAATAGTAGCCATTGACCATTTGACAAGATGGGTGGAAGAGAGGGCTATCAAGGATTTGGGGGCTGTCACTACCACCAAGCTCATCCTGATGTGTCATACAGCGCCATGGCTGTCCGCAATTTATCCTAACAGACAATGAAATCAATTTCACATTACATATATTGGCCAAGTTGAACAAGCTCATGGCAATCCACGGGGTCTTTATTATCCCCTACCATTTTGAATCTAACAGTATGGTGGAATGGGTCAATGGGACTTTGGTAAATATTCTATGCAAGCTTGTATATGAGCAGCTGTCAGACTGGAGCACCCTTTCATCCACTGCTGTCTTTTCGTACAATATCAGCTACCACTCAGCAACTGGTAAGAGACCATTCCAATTGCTTTATGGATGACATCTGTAAGTTTTGGGGAGTGTCCTTTGGCTCTCAACTGAGCTATCTTTCCATTCCCAAGTAAGAAAACACTGAAGAGGATGGCAGTACCCCTCATCACCCAAGGCGATCTTGCCCACATAGTTGACGAGTGATGGTGACAACCTGTCCGCTTCAGATCCCGCCCCTGATTTCCTCACTCACCTTGGAAGAACTGTTGTGGGGAATCAGTGAAATCTGTGCCAAGATTATTGAACTGAAATCAGTCAGATCTAATTTGGGCAGCAATCGGGCTGATGGCCAAAATTTGAATGGTTGTAAAAGCATGAAGAATGAAACATCAGATGGATCGCCTGACAGTTCCAATTTGACCCCAAAATCAGCAGGACAAATATCAGGTGCCATCGTAGAGAGTTTGAAACCCTTAATAGTAATTCAGGCGTTGTGCCCAATGGGCCTCTATCGACTGAATGAATGGTTAATTGACTGAGCGTGGGTGGGTTGGCTGTCCCAAACCTGTTCCCAACCAAATGGTCCCATTCCTATATTGGATGGCCTTGGGGGATTCCCATCACTCGTCAGGCTAAATGCTGTTGTACTAACCGTTGGAAACGTAATTGACCCCTGGTCCAGACATTTGAGGTCGAACTGACAGAGACTCAGCCCGCCGCCAAATTTTGTGATGATGGTTCCCAAAGAATAAACCCCCCCTCTACCATCCAATTCACCAGTTAGGCTGAATTTGTGGACCCCAACCACGCTTTCACCAATTGACCACTATTTAATCAGTTTCAAGGCACTGAGAAGATTGTTGGTCGATTTTTCTTACTTTATTTCCCAAATAAAAATTTTGTTAAAAAAACCCCAAATTTTTATCTCCCTCCTTTCAACCACATTCCATATGATGTTTGCCTGGTGGTCCACCGCCCCGCACTCTGGGTGGGCCATACCAATTCTCTTGGTTACCATGATTCCCTCTATCGCCAATTGGAATCAATAAGTTCAAAATTTTGGCTCTACAACCCAGTTCTCATGACCTTTCAGCAGCAATATACAGGGGATTTTATGGCCCTATGTTCGCCAACTACAAGAGAAAATCCACCTCTCTTTTACCTCCAATGAAATGGTCTTAACAACCAAGAATCTCGCAGAAACTATCCCAGTAGTTTCCACCCCTGTTAGCAGAACTCCTGGGTCCAAAATCTATTCAGTGTGGTTTGCTGTTAGGATACTCCTAACCCTGAGAGACCGCCACCATTTTGTGGTGTCCTATTTCCCAGCTCCATATTAAGTAATACAGTTGGCAATGCCTCTGGCATTCTGGCTTGCTTTCTGGATGCTTACGCACCCTGACTGGCAGGCTGTTCTAAACTTCTTCTGCCATTTCCATGACATAATCGACCAACCATTACTTCCAGCCACTTCTGCCTTGATTTTTGAATTTGGCGCCGCAGTGGTTACTCTCTACCAGATGAACGTGCAATCAGTTGTATGCTGTTTGTTGCTTGTTTAGTCACTCTCTGACTTCAGGAGAAGCATTCGCTCTATTCTGGGAAAACTCCCACAAGCTACCCAAGAGGTGATGATTGCATCTCCTCCTATTCCCTCCGACCTGGGGAAAATATCAAGTATCCCTTCCCAAGAAATCGCCAATCAGGTTCTGGACGCACTCACTGAAGTACAAATGTGCACAACAATCACACTCAATAACGCTTCTGCGATATCTGAGACCCAACAAGGTCTCACTGTTAGATGCCATGGATGGGAGGCTCATCACTGGGTGAGAAGTCTTTTACGTTCTTCCACACAAAAAAGGAGACCCTGCCTCCCTGATGACTGTTGTATCGGCCGCCTTAAACCCCCTTTTTGTCCCAATCAGACCATTTATTTAAACTGCTCTTTGCCATGGCTAAAGCCCCTAGTTTGGCTTCTTTGATCTCTACCTTTTGCGAGCTGGCTCCTGCATTAGAACTATCTATTGACATGCTTCAGGCAGTCTTTAGAGCGAGTTTGTATTCAGTTTCTGCTCACCACGTGGTTTGATCTACCACCCAAGGATCAATAGATCAAATAGGCGTCACTGCAACTACTATCAAAGCTTTGCCTCACCACGAATTCCCTTGTATCAGGAAAGGAATTTCATGATAGGATTTCTTATTGATGGTGCAGACGATGTACCCGACACTAAAATAGTAGTGGACATGGATTCCAACTCTGCTGGAACTCCTGAGTCCAAGTTAGCATTCCAAGAGATAACTTTTAATGATTCTGTTCAAGCCCAGATGAAGGAAACAATTAGCCCAGTCCTGGTCCTTCCAATTTTCTGCTCCAGCTAAGAATCCTGACCCTGGTCCTGATCCACCTATCATTTCTTCAGTCGCCCATGAGTTGGTCATATCTCCCAATAAACAAAATTGCGCTTATTTTCTTGTACCCATGAGAATTAGTATCAGTTCCCACCATGTCTCCTTCGAAGCTCTGGTGGATACCGGAGCAGCGGGGAACTTCATGAGTGTAGAGTTGGCACAACAACTAAAACTGGATATGGATGTGGGCTCCTCAGTAATGGTGGCCTCCTCTGCTTATCAGTCTTTGTATGTTGTTCACTGACCAATATACTTCTCAATTCATCAATATAACTTCTGCGACCGTTTTTTGGCCATGCCAAACCTGGTATTTCCAGTGATCTTGAGGGTGGGATGGTGGCGCTGACAACATGTAAGGATTCATTTGGAATTGAATACATTGTTGTTTGCCAATGATGATTCAGAAGGAGAGTTCCCTCTAATCAACACCCTCGAGAAAATCCAAGGAACTGGCTCTATCACCACCCTAGTCACTTCCGCGGGCATTCCAGCCGAGTTCCCCGAAAATTTAATGCCATATTGCAGGATTTTCGACATGGAAAAGGCGGACTGTCTACCAAAGCATACTAGGTATGATTGTGGATTTTGGACAACTGTAACGCACTGGCTCCTTCCAATGAGCCACGAATGAGTTGGGCAACAGGATCCATGTTAAAGACCATAAGGCTGACAGGATTCCTGATACCACTCTCCTGGTGCGCGCGCTACAAGATTGGACAAGCACCCCCTGGAAGACAATTGCAAGTATACTCAACCCCAGCAACATGCATTGACTCCAAGACAAGGTATAGAGGGAGGAATAGCCCTCCCAAGCTGATTTTCAAAGTCCAATTTTTGTTGATTTAAGCCAAACATGGCTGCAGTTAGGCAATATCCTTTAAATAAATCCAAATTATAAATATATGAATTTTAGTTTCTTTTATTTATTATTTAGCCTAGTTGATAGAAAACAGAACTGAGGAGCCTCCAGCTCCCAGTTCCTTCCCTATATACACAGGCTAAAAGCTAAAATAAAATATAATATAAGCTTATAGTGCCAACTTGAATGATGCTTGGTGTAAACTTTACAGCAGGATCGCGGAATCTTTACTCAATGATTCCGTGCCAGTTCCAATCCTCAATGGTTCCGCGCCAGTTCCATTTCGAATCCCAATCAAACCGCGAAACTCCCAAGCACCCGTTTTATTCCATTCTCGATTCAAATCCAAATCGATATTAAAACTACCCATTTTTCTCTTTTTCTGTTTAATTCTGACTTGGACGCCCATCTTGCTCCTTGGCCTACTCCAAGCTCCGGCCCCTTAGGCGTCCTTGCCAGAACCAACGCCCCCTCCTCCTCCATACCTACAGACACAGCCTGCCCTGTCTTACCAAAGATCAGGGCAATGTGATGCTGAGGATAGACCTCAACCATCACAACAACCATGGAATTGGTGAACATCAATTGCCCATTGTATCCCCATATGGCGGAAGAAGAAGTTGCATTCAATACCTGGTTGGACAATATGTTAAAAAAGGCTGGTTGTTTAGAGAAACGTCTCCTGTCACTTCCCCTATCGTCTTTGTAAGAAAATTGGATGGATCGCTTTGTCCTTGCATATATTATGGTCACCTGAAAAAAATCACAGTTACAGACCCCTACCCATTGCCCCTGGAGCAGACAATCAGTCAGGCAATCGCCAAATCCTGTGTCTTTTCAAAAATTGGATCTGGTGAACGCTTTCAATCAGATTTGAGTAATGGAAGGACAAGAATGGTTGACCACAATCTGAACAAGGTGGGGCATTTTCCAAACTTCGCGTAATGCCCTTTGGGTTGAAAAATGCTCCCGCTACATTTCAATGAATGATTGACAATGCGTTAGGGGAACTCCAGTTTTCCTGTGCTATTGCTTATATTGATGATATCCTAGTCCATTCCCAACTCCCAAGCAACATGCTATCGACTTAGAAGCAGTGGTGGTTGCTTTGCACAAAGCAGGCCTGTTCCTCAAAGCTTCCAAATGTGACTTTTACAAGGAATAGGTTACATTTATTGGAAACCTGGTACTTAAAGAAGGGGTCGCCATCCCCCCAACAAATTAGATGCAATCTGAGAATGGCCAACCCCAACTTCACAGAAGCAGCTTCGAAGTTTCTTGGGTACTATAATTTTCCTAAAAAAATTCTCCCACTTTCCCAGTTGGCCGCCCCGCTCCATCCCCTCACAGGAAAAAAACGTACCATTTTGTTGGACCCTAAAATGCCAGCAGGCGTTCAAAGTGATCAAAGAAGTGTTCCGTCCCCCCCCCATTTTGAAACATGCTGATCCCACCAAACCATATATATCATTGCATGCGATGCTTTGTCAGTAGCTGTGGGTGCAGTGCTGCTTTCAGGACCATGATGGTCTCGAACATCCAGTCACTTATTTCTCCCAAAAATTCACCACTATGGAGCAGTCCTGGGCCATCTATGACAAGGAACTGGCCGCTATTGCATAGCATTAACTCATTGGCAGTACCTGTTGCAAGGTGCTCGTCATGAGTTAATGGTTCGCACAGATCACCAAGCTCTCTCTTTATTTTCGCAAGCCCCAAAAATTGGCACACTGGCAAGCCCAGACCTATCAGGACCTGTGCGGTTTTAACTTCAAATATGAATTCGTCAAGGGTGCGCTAAATGTACTTCCCAATTTCCTAAGCTGTAGTCCTGCTCACTGTCCCTTGGAACCTGAGGAAGTGGATCTCGTTACTGTGATCCCTGCTACTCAAATCCTATTGATTGCTCCCTCCATTGTTTCCTCCGCTGCTTTGTCACCTGACAATCCATTATTGGCCCAGGTGCTAGCTGGTCAACAGCCTGCCCTGAGGGCGTGGAGTTGATTGAACACTTGACTCACCTGAGCCCCAAACACTCCCTATATTCTTTAGAAGAAGGTCTCATCTACTTTTGTTCTCATGTTTGGGTGCCTCCCTCCTTCCGCCTGAACGTATTCCACGCACACCATGATCCCCCCGCAGTCAGACACCCTGGTAACAAGAAATGCATTGATCTGATCAAGCGAACCTTTAATTGGGCAGGACTGACCAAAGAGGTTCCGACTTGGATCACCAATTGTGTTACTTGTGTTAGGGCCAAGTCAGATCATTCCGGAAAAAATGGCCTCCTGCACCCTTTACAACAGGCGGAAGGTCCATGGACCTCAGTGTCCGTAGATTTCATTGTCAAACTCCCCTGCTCCAATGGTTTCACAGCAGTAATGGTGGTGGTAGATCGCTTTACCAAATTTTTACCTGTTCATTCCTTGTACTTCTGCAATTATGTCAGAAGAAACAGCGCGTCTATTCAGTTCGCCATGTGTTTTCAATGTTCAGACTTCCCCCAGGAAATCGTCAGTGACAGGGGTACCCAGTTTACCACCCAGTTTTGGAGCGAACTCTTGTTGATCCTTAAGATAACCCCTGTCGATCCATGGTATATCATCCCCAGTCTGACGGCCAGACCAAGCGGGTTAACCAAGTCCTCAAACAGTACCTGCGTTGTTATGCAGTAGCAGCGCAAGATACCTGGGCCGATGACCTGCCTCTTCACCAATTTGCATATAATAATGGGACTCACGCTTCCACAGGTTTCTCACCATATGAAGCAACGTTGGGTTATAACCCATCATTCTCAGTCGGGGCATGCTTGTGACCAGAAGTGCAAGCTGCCGCAGATCATGCTAGCCATATTCATTTGACCCAAGCTTTAGTGCGGGAATACCTTACTAAAGCTATCAATGACTACAAGCGATTTGCAGATTGTAAGCGCCTTCCAGGTCATGACTTTAAGGTGGGTTCATATGTCATGCTCAATACCACCATTTGCGAATCCAAACCCCTTCCCGCAAATTCGCCAGCAAGCGTTCAGGTCCCCACTTAGTGGAGGAGGTATTGGGTAATGGGGCGTTTCAATTGAAGCTTCCAACGCATTGGAAGAACACCCAGTTTTCCATGTGTCCCAGCTGTCGCCCATCAAGGGTGTGATTCCCATGGACCCAGAACTAATCATCATCAACAATGAGGAGGAAGCCAAAGTGAAGGCCATCCTGGCATCTTGGAAGTCATGACGATCAGTCCAATACCTTGTGGCCTGGAAAGGATATACAGCTTATGAAAACAGTTGGGTCAAGGCGCGCGATTGCATGAATTGTATGGACCTGGTTGCACACACACACACACACACACACACACACACACACACACACACACACACACACACACACACACACACACACACACACATCCCACCCCAAGGCTCCCTGCCTGCTGCAGAAGGCCGCGACAATTATGGCTATCAAGTTACCCAAAGCATAAGAATGTGGCTCTGGTGCAGTTTCCTGGTGGGGGGGCCATCCCTTTGGGAAAAGGAAAGGGTAATGTAAGTCTCGGGAAGTGTCCTTTGTTTCTTGATTGAGCTATCTTTCCGTTCCCAAGTAAGAAAACACCGAAGAGGATGGCAGTACCCCTCATCACCCAAGGCGATCTTGCCCACGTAGTTGATGAGTGATGGGTGACAGCCTGTCCACTTTGGATCCCACCCCCAATTTCCTCACTCACCTCAGCAGAACTGTTGCAGGGAATCAGTGAAATCTGTGCCAAGATTATTAAACTGAAATCAGTTAGATCTAATTCAGGTGGCAATTGGGCTGATGGCTGATATTCAAATGGTTGTAAAAGCATGAAGAATGAAACATTGGCCAGATCACCTGACAGTTCCGATTCAACCCCAAAATCAGCAGAACAAATATTGGGCGCCATCGCTGAGAGTTTGAAACCCTCCAATAGTAATTCAGGCGCTGCGCCTGATGGGCCTCTATTGACCAAACAAATGGTTAATTGACTGAGCGCGGGCAGGTTGGCCATCCTGAACCTGTTCCCAACCAAATGGTCCCATCCCTATATTGGATGGCCTTGGGGATTCCCATCACTCGTCAGGCCAAACACTGTCATGCTAATCGTCAGAAATGTAATTGACCCCTGGTCCAGACGTTTGAGGTTGAACTGACAGAGACTCGGCCTGCTGCCAAATTTTGCGATGACAGTCCCCAAAGAATAAACCCCCCCATCTACCATCCAATTCACCAGTTAGGCTGAATTTGTGGACCCCGACCACATTTTCACCAATTGACCACTATTTAATCAGTTGCAAGGCACTGAGAAGATTGTTGGTCGATTTTTCTTACTTTATTTCCCAAATAAAAATTTTGTTATAAAAACCCCAAATTTTTATCTCCCTCCTTTCAACCACATTCCATATTATGTTTGCCTGGTGGTCCACCGCCCCGCACTCTGGGTGGGCCATACCAATTCTCTTGGTTACCATGATTCCCTCTATCGCCAATTGGACTCAATAAGTTCAAAATTTTTGGCTCTACAACCCAGTTCTCATGACCTTTTGGCAGCAATATACAGGGATTTTATGGCCCTATGTTCACCAACTACAAGAGAAAATCCACCTCTCTTTACCCCCAACGAAATAATCTTAACAACCAAGAATCTCGCAGAAACTATCCCAGTAGTTTCCACCCCTGTTAGCAGAACTCCTGGGTCCAAAATCTATTCAGTGTGGTTTGCTGTTGGGATACTCATAACCCTGACGTTCCGCCACCATTTTGTGGTGTCCTATTTCCTGGCTCCATATCAAGTTGTACGGTTGGCAATGCCTCTGGCATTCTGGCTTGCTTTCTGGATGCTTATGCACCCTGACTGGCAGGCCGATCTAAACTTCTTCTGCCATTTCCATGACAACATCCAGCACTACCTGTATTGCTTTACTCCTGTGTAGAGGATACTGGCAGAGTTGAGCCCCACCACTATTTTTCTACCTTAAAAACATGCTGATTAAGCTCCAAACTGAGGCATATTATACTAGTCTTGCCAAGAAAATTTGGGATCATGCGACTGACCAATGTAGATGCAGCAGTCTTCCACAGTTTGGGGTAGGGGAATTGGTCCTGTTTCATGAAAACATGGGTTCGGAAGAAGGAACAAGATAGCCAGCATATGGAGCGGACCATTAAAGACCATTGAGAAAACTGGGTCTGATACCTACACCATTAAGGAACCTGCGGGGGTTGGATCATTAACCAAGTACACGTGAAGTTACTCTGCCCATACAAGCAATAAGGAGCCTTATTGTCCAGTTATGGAGGGGGTAATGTTGCAATTCTAATATGACTGGATGATAATAATGGGACAGCAAGGGCGGAATCTGCCAAAAATGATATCAGATACAAGTATTCAAGTTCCTCAAGATGAGGCAATATTGGTATTAATGGGTTTATTGGATATAACGGTTTTATTATTGGATCGCCTCTAAATAAGGAGATGTCAACATTTGATGATTACAATTTAAATCGGCTACAATGAGGGCGATAGCAAATAAGAGAATAACCATCCAAAACGAGGAGAATCAGTGGAGCTGAATAGTCCAAGCTATGAGAGTGGTATCATCCAAGCCGCTGTAATAAAAGTGAGATGGGCGATTAAGAGGAGGTTGTTGTTAAGTGAGTTAAAAAAAGCGGAACAGGAAGAATCCGCGGTATTAAGCATATTAAAAGAGGTTGTGGGAGCAAGTGCTCCATATTTATATATAACTTTATTTAGGTTGTTTCAAGGACAATGATCATCATATCGTTAGTTCCTGATTGCTCAGTGGGTCAAACCCTGTGAAAAATCAGCCGGTGTATCCATTGATACCGCCAATTTTATAACACTTGGTTTATCCTCTCTGTCTGCCCATCTGACTAAGGGTGAAATGATGTTGAATGCAGGGGAAGATGGCTAATATGAACAGTAAGGCTTCTCAGAATTGGGCTTTGAAATGCAGGCTGCAATTGCTGATAATCTCCTTGAGGGAGGCTGTGTGAGGCAAAAAATTTGGTCACAAAGAGGTAAATGTAGTATTGCAAGAGATGAAATGGGCCATCTTGGTAAAACGATCCATAACAACCATTACTACATCATAACCCTAGATAAGGGGAGTTCCATTATATAATCAATAGCCACTGAAGTCCAAGGGCCCTATGCATCTTGGAGGGGGATGAGCAGCCCAGCGCTCTTCAGGCGACTAGGTTTTTACTGGTTACACATTAAGCAGGACTTTGTGAATTTTACCACATCTGTGGTTATGCCTTCCCAACTATAGTAGCGGCGGACCAACTCAAGCGTCTTGTCCTTGCCAGGATGACCAGCAGTTGGAGGATCATGAGCTTTGCAAATAACCTCCTCTCCCAGGGGTTCATGTGGAACCCACCACTTGCCTTGATGGAGGAAGACTCCATCTAGCATGTGGTAACCTTTGTTCAGGGTTCGCCATTCCTATGGCAGGACTGCTTAATTTTGTCATAGTCAGCTGACAGGGGTTGGTACAACCTAACGCGGACAAGGGTGTCAGTATCCCCTTATAAAGGTTCATCATACGCAGAGCGGGGAATTGGCCAATGGGCTCTCCTTCACCTGTATTAGCTTGATCAACATCTAGGCATTGTGGGTGTCAACTAGTGCCTGGTCAGTGGCGAAGCCAGGGTCTCAGGATAAGGCATCTGGTAACAGGTTTTAAGTGCACTTAATTAAATCATATTAAAAAATTAACACTGACTGTTAGAATCTGGGCTGTTGAATGGTAACTCGCTTCTGCGCTCATTTCAACTGCACAGATTCTTAAACACTTGCGTTGATAGTTTGATAATGTATAAACTGGGGAAATAATAGTATGAATACTCATATTATTATGGTTGATTGCCCAAAAGCCACGTTGAGTGAAATGTCCAACGCTAGACAGGTGCTTCTTCGTCATAGGTATACTTTAGTACTGGTAGGAAAACTTTCCCTATTCTCTTCTCGCAGAGCCAAGCAAAGACTTGATAAAACAACCTAAGGATATCTGATCCTTGCACTCTTATCTTAAGAGTAATGTTATACAATCAATATATAACAACTAAGTTATTATTAAGTTTGAATTTAATTTCATTCGGGAATATTTGGGGTTTTTATAGTAAAATTGGCACACAACTTTTCAAATGTCCGCTGAGAATTATTTTCTATCCTATACTGGGTTGACCCTCAAGTTTAAACCAAATCTCGTCAGGTTTCTTTGACTTAATTTTCTTAGGTAGCGTGATCATTGGCTGTTTGGTGACCAATTTATTGGTTTTAGGAACTTGAAACCAACTATGTTAGCTGATGACAACCCTACCATTTACCACAAGCGTCAGAACGCTTAGGTAGTTTCTGCAACTCCCCATCCTCTTTCTCTGAAAAATCCCCCTAATTTGACTACCAGGTGTTGCAAACGCATCAAATTCTTAATTAATATCATCAGGAATGATTCCCAATGATAATATCCTTAGTCAGCAACTTTTGCCAAGATATTAAATCGTCTACTGCAGTTATCAACTATTGGGTATTGTTCCCTCATTAAATTTATATCAATATCATTGGGGATGATTCCCAATGATAATATTTCAAGTGAGTGACTGTTGCTGAAATATACAATTGTAATAAATCATCAAATTCATTAATTAGTCAATAGGTTGATAATGTGGTCAACTGAAATTCCAACACTGACAGAATTTCTAACCACCAGGACTGGCGAGGGGACATCTTTGGGGGGCGCAATAGTACATCAACGCCTTGTGGTCAGTGCAGACAGTAAAGGGCTAATTAGAACCATGAAAATGGTGGTGCCAGTGCTGTACTGCCTCAACAATAGCAAGGAATTCCTTATCATAAATAGCATAGTTGAGCTGCGCCAGGGTCATCTTCTTGGAAAAATAAGCAGCAGGACGTTCCAATCCACCCTACCCATCCTGCAACAGAGCCGCTCCCACTGAAAAGTTGGAAGCATTAGCGGCGACAATAAAGGGGCGACTGGGGTTTGCATGTGTAACACCAGGCTGAACAAAAGTATAGATTCAAAGGCATGGAATGTGGCGTTGCATTCTGTGGTTCAACCGAAAATCTACTTTCCAGATGTGGTGTAGAGTGGGATGGCAACTTCTGAGAGCTGATGGGTGAACTTCTTGAGGAAATTACACGTCCCAAGGAAGCTGCGTAACTTTGTGAGAGATGAGATAGTGGCCCAATTGTGAATTGCTGCTTCCTTATCTGAGGCAAAAATGTGGCCGTGTGAGAAGAAATTGTTTCAAAAACTCAACCTTGGGACGTAAGAACTCGCACTTGATAGCTTTAATAGTAAGGTTACCTGTGCAAGTCGCTCCATGACCAATACAAGGTGGTGGTCATGAAATTTTGCATCTTGGGAGATAACCAATATGTTGTATTAGTATGCTATCATGAAGGTTCTCATAAAGCTCTCAAGACAGCATCAATGAACATTTGAAAGCAGGCGTTGGCGTTCTCAAACCAAACGGAATGACCCTGAAATGGTAGATGCCTTTCTGAGTATGAAAAGCGGTCAACCACTCCTGGCCATCTTTATTACGGATCTGGTTGAAAGAGTTAATGCAATCCCACTTGCTGAAAAACCTATCTTATATCACGTAGCAGGAAATATGCTTCTTCAGGGAGCAGATGGGGGTCAGGTACTGTCACGTTGTTCAGATTGCTATAACAAACGCAGGGATGGAGGTAACCATCAGACTACTCGAAAAACAGGAGAGGGAGAACACTGGAAAATATTTATTGAAGATTTGACCCTTGGAGAGCATGTTCTAACCAAAACTTCCAAGGCGGCCTCTTCCCTCAAGGGCAAGGGATAAATGGAGATAATATCTTGACAAGTTCAACGGTCAACTTGAACTCAAAGTAAAACTTGGTGTGCTCAGGGAGTGGGCGGGCCTTAGAGGGATCAAACATGTCTGAATATCCACATATGCATTCAGGAAGGATATGTGCCAGATTTGGGTGACAGTCATTTGAATAGAGGCAAGGGCCACCTTAGGAGGGGCCTCATCTTATTAGGAGCGTCATTTCACTTTTATTAAGACAAGGGATGGTAATCGTGAATATTTCAGGGAATTTCGCATGCATGGTAGAGTCCACGAGATTAGTGAAGATGTTAAACCGTTGCCACCAGCCAATACCCAGAACAACAGGGTACAGGAGGTTTTTAATAGAGGAGAAGCTCTCCATAAAGTACCACTACCTGCAATAAAGGAAACAGGTGATATTACACAGTAGCTTATAATGGTTTGAGACGCCCCACCTTTCACAAACTGATTAACACCTAAGAGAAGGTCCAGAGTCTTACACCAGCACTTGACAGATGAATTTTTAAGTAACGTTAGTTTCCACCAATTTTGTGCGCTTGTAAATCCTTCCCTGCAGAGGAGAAGGTAGCCATGGACAAGAAGTAAGCAGAGGTGAAATATATTTAAAGGATCAAGGGAAGGTAGGATGGCTCCAAGCCCAGAGGGTGGAGTGTAGGTTATAGTATCCCTGAAAAGTCAACAGTTTATAACTTCACATTGCCTATGAGTTGCTCAAAGGATTGAACGGATTAGGTTAGCTTAATGCTAATGTCCATCAGGAGGGAAATAATTATCACAAGAAACTACACCAGTAAGGACGGCCAATATTTTAAAGTAGTCAGCCAAGGATAGTTCCTCTTCAATCATCTTTTCATGGACATCTACCCGTCTGGATAGGTTTGTTATAATTTTGCAATATAATTGAGATATGCCAGAAGATTTGCGCAGAGTTCAGCCCACCGAGCAACGGATGGACAATTTGGATTTTACTGCTCCTCAAAACAAATGGTAATAATAATAAATTATATGAAGCATCTGCTTCAGCGACACACTTTATATATATAAATAGCAGATTTTTTCTACTTTGCTTGCTACCTCCTACCAATTAACAATCCTCCTGTTTTAATCTTCTCATCTCACTTATATATCAGCAACTTCAGTCAATACCAACCATTTTGCTTAGAATATTCAGTTCTGCCATATTCTCATTGGCTCCAGCAGAATCTAATATTCTTAATTTCACTATTGACTTAGTTTGAGGCGATCTACTAGTACTTGACATATGTCAACTTTGCCTTATTGCTTTATTTGCAGGTGATCCAATAAAATTCATCTGAAGCTTGGTATCATCATATTGCCTTATTTTGAGGCGATCTCAACAATATTATATTACTCAGTTATGGCCAATCTCACCCAATCCCCGCAGCTATTTAGTGCCTATTGTCCAGTCATATTGTTAAGAAATTTTTCATTCTCAATAATAGGTGACTCCATTAGTGTGCCAGGCCAAACATTATGAAGAGTACTGGCCCTTGCTTTTTCACAATCATTAGCAACCTTTACCTATAAATTCGCAGGGCAACCCACCAACCCAGCAAACCAACAACTTCTCCTTCTGAGACATGACCACTCATTATGGCTCAGAGGTCCTCTTTGGGACATGTCCAACAATTGTGGTTCAGTGGCCTCCAATGACTCCCTCAGGGTTTTCCCCTTCTATAATTCCAGTCCTTCAGTGTGCTGCTAGTTGCCCAAGTTCTCGCGGAGTTTCCATCTAATTAAAGGTTGGGAGTTGATTGCACCAACAACTCCAGATGTTTTAACCCAGCACCTAACAACTGGGGATCTTGAGTACCACCTCTACAAGCCAATCTAACTACTTTTTTTAGTACTAGATGGTCCCAAGCCAATCTAACTATTGTTAACTAAAAACTTAATAAAGATAGGGAAACAAATATTAGATTTGAGGATCTGAAAATTAAGAAATTAGAAAATATTTTTTTAAGAGGGAGATCAAACTCTTTATAGGCATTTCTTGCCTGTCCACATCATTGGCATTTATTACCAGCATCTACAGCACTCACTGGTGATTCTCCCTACTTATTATTTGTCACAGCTAGTGACATATTCTTTGGAATTAACTGCCCTTCTAAAGCCAAGTCCAACAAGCCTAGGGGCAGAGACCAGAACCCTTAAGGGTCACTGATGATCTTTTTATGGTCATTGACAAAAAAATGGGGTTTAGCTTTGCCAGCCAGGGCTGAGAAAAAACGGCTTATTTGAGGCGAAACCCAGGCAGGAATTGAAATGAACACCCAAAAAATTAAAAGATATGAGGTTACAAAATAAAGCCAAATTCAAATTTTTTGATTTTACTGAAGAATGACGAATTTGTAACTTTTCTTTCTCGTTGCAATCACTTTTGCAACCTATTCAATTCAAGACTGAATATAGTTTGATAATCTCACAGAGGAGATTAGTCTGCGCCCATGTCAGGGAGCAGTTGGGCAAGTAAGGTAAGAGGAGCAGGTGGAAGGCCCGCGGCCTCCAACGTTCGAAAACGCCCCAGAGAAACTGGCAGAATAGACAAAAATTAAAGAACTGGTGGTCACTATATCCCCGGAGATACTCACATGGCAAGCACGATGCAACCAGTACATCAACACGCCACACTCCCAGCCACTTTTGTCGGTGGAATTTGGAGTCCACATGTTTCTGGACATCCAACAAACAGCCTTATGGGAAAAATTTTGTGAAGATGTGCACACAATTTTCCCAACCGCGGTGTACATCGCACCTCACTCCATGTCATGCAGTTGGCTGGACCTAGGTTTCAAAAGCAAAGAGGCAGCAGATGAGGCTGCGGTGGTGCGTGTAGTGGTTGACCTCCCTGAAGGGCAACAGGTCATTGAAACCAAATGCACCAGATGGACAAAATCAAACCAAATTTTCCTCACATTTGACTTTTTGCCTACTACGGTATAATGTGACATTTTGGAACAACACCCTGAAAGATGGTCTCGCCATATATGGCGAAATACAATCTTTCAAATGCAATGATTCATGCTGATGCCACACCTGTGCACCGGCAAAGCCATTTCAGTCCTGACCCCAACCAAGGAGATTGCAAAGGACCTAACTCAGATCCCACACTCCACTTTTATTGATATTGCAGGACATACCACCCACCCATTCCAGGTGACTGTGGACAGTGCACCCCCCATTTGCACCCAATGTGATGCGTTTGGCCATAAGGCGCATGCATGACCCACCAAGGAGGGTGTCGCATTCCAAGAGCACCCCTCAGCGGCCATGGCCATTGGAGAGGCGCACTATGAACCAACTTCAAGCACCAAAGAGGCTTTCCTGTGGGGAGCACAAGGCTGCTACCTACTGGTAAAGCCTATCTCCCCGCAAGAATGGAAGAAGGCCAAGCAGGCCCGCAGGGCTGCAGCCAAGGAAGCGCCAAAGCCACTACCGCTATCCCACACTCACAATGCCAGGAGGACATGGAAACCTTCATGGCTGAAGCAACTCAGGAATCCATCAACCAATCATTTTGGGAAGCCCATACCGAGTGGGCCACTCAATCTGAGGATCCATTAGGGGATTTGATCTCACCCAATCGTTGCACCCAAGCTCCAGTCAAAACTGACTTGGGACCCATCCCAACTGAAAATAAAATTTTCAACCCACTTAACGGTGCACCAAACTCATCCGCACCACAAGAAATTTGTCCAACGTCAGGAAAACAAAAAGCGAAGGCTAAAGCCAATGCAACTCTTTCCACAAAAATTAACAAAAACCCCGATAGCATTGCTGCTAACACCCATGCTGCTATGAAGGCCTGTGGGGATCTAGAGGAGGCTGGTGGGCCCAGGTGCCCACCCCCTCGCACCTAAGGTGTGAAGGGGAAAACCTTCACTTTAATGACGTTGGATATCGCCGGACTCAAGGCCTCCCTGTCCCAGGCTAGGAAACTGAGTTTTTTACAACACAATTTACCCATGGATATCCTGGCCATCCAGGAGTTCCACTGTCCATGAGGTTCTGAGGAAGCTTGGAAAACAATGCTCCTCCCATCCCTATCCTTTTGGTCAAAGCACTGTGGGGTGCTAATTTGGAAAAATAATTTTTTCAAATTTTTATCCTCAGAAACATTTCTAAATTGCTGAGTGCTTGTTGTCACTTTCTCATGGGCCAATGTAGCACACGCAATCATCAACATCTATGCCCCAAATGGTGCATGCGAGCGTCAGGAATTTTTCTCATTGGTCAAATCCCTCCCATTACCCCCAGACTCTTTCCTAGTTGGCGACATGAACTGTTGGCTAAACACATCAACAGACCGGTGGCCTTCCTCACCCCACGCCCCCCAGGGTCACATAGAACTGTGCATTCTAAAGGCCACCCTCAGGTTAATGGATGCGCTGCCGTGACATGCCCTGCTGCTCAAAGACATGATGCGCCCCCACATCCACAATGGCTAATTAAGGTCCATGACCTGCATTGACCTTATCCTAACGCCGGCGAAATTCCAACCCCACATTTTACCACTTCAAAACAACAAAAATGGAATTCTCTGACCATCGACTGGTCTCGCTAACCTATCACCTACCTGTCACAGCTGCTAAGGCCCCACATTGGTGCAAAATCTGCCCCTCCGAGCTCGCATCACCAGGATTTTCCATGTGGGTGGAAGCGGCAACTTTGGCAAAAAGTTTGTTGCACCATTTTGCGCGGACCCCATTTCCACATGGGCAACTTTCAAAGATGACACCATCCGCCACTCTCGCCATCTCTACTCCAGATGCTCATGAGCCACATCAGCAGTCATTTCGCGCGCTCTGGCAGAGTTGGCACACCTGGAGTCCAACATCCCAGCTACAGGATACAGCTCTGCATGGGGCTGGAAGTGGGCGGAGGCAGCCACCCACCTCAATGCACTTGAAAGGCAACACAAACATTGGGTTTGTGTTCAGTACAGGGCCACACGCATCACAAAAGGTGACAAGTGCACCACACATTTCTTAAAAAAAATTTTGCACCATGCCAGAGCATGGCCTGCACACAGGTGCAAAGATCAGATGATTCCATTGCAGATACACCAGCTGAAGTGGCAATCAAAACACAAAAGTATTACTCCAAGTTGTACCAATCCGATCCAATTCAGCCAGCTGAAGTGGCGGAATTTCTCAACTGAGCCCACATCTGCACCGTTTTCGATACCCAGAGATAATGAATTTGATTACCCTGACCAAATTATGGACAGCCATTCGCGGTGCATCAAACTGAAAATGCCCAGGCCCAGATGGCATTCCATGTGAGTTCTACAAAAAGTATTTCAAATATATATCCCCATTGCTGCTCACCTCACTTAACCAAAGCCAGTTAGAAACGCGCCTCCTGCCAGGGGGACATGAGGCCTTTACCGTCACACTCTTAAAGAAAGGGGATAAGCTAGACTTAGCCAACTGGCACCCCATTTCTCTAACAAACACAGACACTAAAATTTTAACAAAAATCATGGCTAACCTTTTAGGGACTGTAGCATCTGCCACCATCTCCCCAAAACAATTCGGTTTCATACCCAGAAGGTCGATTTGGGATAACGTGCACTCTGGGGCTAATGTATGTCAATCCACAGCCTCTGGGGCACTTGTATTCTTGAATTAACAAAAGGCCTATGATATAGTAAACTGGTAATACCTCAGGGCCTGCCTCCATCAATTCCAACTACCCCCTCGCTTCATCAACTGGGTGATGCTGCTCACGGAATCTGCAACAATGGCAGTACGTGGCCCTGGCTTCCTAACGGAAGTAGTCCGCCCTCAAAGGGGCTTGCGACAAGGGGACCCCCTCAGCCCACTCTTATACAACTTCATCCTTGACCCACTACTGCGAAATGTGAATGCTCAACTCACTGGGGTCCATGTGCCAGCCCAAGCCCCAGTCAAGATAATGGCGTTTGCAGATGACTGTGTGGTTGGGGTGTCTAATAATCAAGATGCACGCGCGCTTGAAGCTCTCATCCAGGAGTATTCCCGGGTAAGCAACGCGGCACTGAACGCTTCCAAAACCAAAATCATCCTCCTTGGTCGGTTTCAGAACTGCTGGACCCCAGCAATTTTCTCCCAACCCGGCCCATCTGCTCGCCCACGTCCTCGCCCTACTAACTCAACACACACCCCACTGGTGCTCCCCTTTGTGCCACGTCCTACCATAGGACTGGTACGCCATCTGGGCATGTGGATGGAGGCAGGCGGATACGCGTCAGCAGTAATGGAGTGCCATATTCTGGACAACATGACGAAGCGAATCGCCTCTCTCAAAGCCCACCCTACTTCCCTTACTGGCAGGGTTGTTTTAGCCAACTTTATGCTCCTCTCCAAAGTCTGGTTCAGAGCACACGCCATCCCCTTCTCCCCAAGCTTCTTCAAAATCTTGTATGCCCTGCTGCAAGGATGGCTTTGGTCAGGCCGCCCTCCACCAGTATGTCTAGAGGTCATGTTTGGCCCTCATCATCATAGTGGCATGGGCCTGCTTGACTTCAAAGCCCATGCTGCATTATCCTGGGCACCTGGATTGCGGCCATCACCGCCCCTACACTACCCTCCCAACACTGGTCCTGGGCAGCCCGCTCCAACTTCTTCCGCGCCTTGGGCCTCAACAATCCATCGAACCCCCACTCCCTGATGAAATACCTTGCATTACACACATCGGCCACAGGTCCTCACGGGACTAAAACCCACTACAAACGAATCCTACTCCTCATGCGGAGCGCTGAGTGGAGAATTCGTATTAGCAGACATACAACCAAAAGAGGCCGCCCCTCTCCTCAGTTCACACAAAAGGTACAGGGGCTACCCATCCATGATATCGAGGTCCCCATTAGGCCCCATATCCTATCCAGGGTGGACTACCTGGACATGATGGACATCCCTAACTCCATTGAGACCCAAAAAACTATCTGGAAATACATACACCATCATCTGTTGCAGCCTCAAGTCCGCTCCCATGTGTGGCGCTGCCTGAGGCAGGTGTATCATACAGCTGAGCGCTCTAATGCTTTACACTCATCCTGCATTGTGAGTGGCCAGTATGGAACGCTGTTCCACCGCCTGGAGAAGTGCCCTACCTCTAAAGTAATATGGCGCGAAGTTCAACGTCTGCTTGGCCAGGATCAAACACATCCCTTCAGTCTGTCAAGAGATATGTTTGCTTTATCTATGGCCTCCCCCCTTCCACCCTCCCTCCGTGCTCTGGTGGCTGCAATCGCCATGTGGACCATCCAAACCATTGTCTTAGATGCCATCCCAGGCTCCACCCCCACCCTCCCAGAAGCTGTCCACAGATTCCGGTCTCATTTGGTGGACCACTTTATGCGTGGATGTTTGGATACCTCCCACCGCGTCGCTGACAGCTGGTCTCCTCCTGGTTCCCAGTCTGGTTCATCAACTCAGACCCCTTCCTCCACACGTGTTCAGTTGTGGCTACGGCCCCTCCACACGTTCCCTCCTCCTCCATAAGTGGCGTTCCCGCTGGCAACAAGAGATAGCATCGCTTCTCTGGGGTGCCTTCCTGGTACTAAGTTTTGTCTCTTCTGAGTCATATTCGGAAGTGCGTCCCAAAGTCAGCCTTCCCGCAATAAACAAACAAAATAAAGATTGCTCCAATCAACAATCCGCATTAAATCAACATGAGACCTGTGCGGGAAAAGTTGATGCAAATGCAAAAAACCGCAATTCCATTGAATCATTGGGTCAGATCAAGGGAACCAACAATGGCAGTGAAAGAGTTGGAGTACAGATGCAGGGCATGGCCAAAATGAGCCGCGGTGGGATAGGGCCAGAGAGCCCTCCCAACCGCTCCTGAGGTGCCGTGGGCACCTCAGTGTCAATAGGGACACTAAACATTGCGGGAGCCAGGGCTCATACATCCCAAGCCAAAAAGCTGGAATTCCTGCGAAAACCTCTTTTAGACATTTTGTCCATCCAAGAAACCCACTGTCTACAAGGGGAAGAAGGATCCTGGTCAACCAGGGTCGCACCATCACAATCAGTATGGACGTCTCACTGTGGGGTGATCGTCCAAAACAACAAAAAATTTAAAATTAAAAATTTGTCATCACACTTACATGGTTGAGTCCTGGTAGCAACAATCACATGCCAAGAGGAAATAATTTTGATAGCATTTATCTATGCACCATGCACTGCAACTGAGAGAAAACAATTTTTTGAAAACATTACTGCTCTCAACCTCCCACCAGATACCATTATGTTAGGCGATTTCAACTGCTGGGATAACCCTGATATGGATTGATGACCTAATCCCAGGGGATACCCACCTGGACACATTGAATTCTGCACAATGAAGGCATCTCTTGGCTTACAGGATGCTCTTCCCCCAAGTTCACCACTCCTTCCCCACATGACGTGGCCCAACATACATGAGGGAGCGCTCATATCAATTAGTCACATTGACCACATCCTCATCCCACAATCCCACCGCTCAAGAATCTCCAAATTTACAACAAAAAAATTAATTTTTCTGACCACCAATTGGTTATGGTGCAGTTAGTGCCAACCCAATCTCACACACAGGTGTCGCCTTGGAGAAAGCTTCACCCGGAAAATATAAAATTGCCTGAGATATCCAACTGGGTCAAAAACAAGGCTACGAATTCAGAATTCATGGCCCCATTCACTTTGGATCCCACTGGAACATGGGAAAATTTCAAAAAGGATTTAATCAACAAAACCTGACATATTGCATCACGTAAGTATACCGCGGACACGGCCACAATCAAGCGTACCTTGGTGGAACTAGACCACCTGGAAATAAATACTCCAAGATCTGGCTATAGCCCCAACTGGGGACGCAAATGGGCAAAAATTTCTGCCTGACTTAACAATCTCATCTTCAAACACCAACACAAAATCAAAGTATCAAACAAAGGTAAGTTCATAAAGGAAGGCAAAACCTGTTTGACATACTTTTTCCAACAACTTTACTCCTGCAGGAACCAGCCCACATGCACACAGGTCCGCAAGACCAATGGCACCGTAGCAACTACCCTGAGGAGATCAAGGCGGAAGTACACCGCTATTACACCAAATTATATTGTGAAACACCAACAGAATCACAAAAAATTAAAGAATTTATACAAACTGCCGAGATACAAAGTACACCACCAAATTACAATATACTATCCCTAATTACATGGGAGGAGCTTTGGGAGACAATTCGCGGTGCATCACATAGGAAATGCCCAGGGCCTGATGGGATACCCTACAAATTTTATAAAAAATATTTTCAACAAATCGCCCCCCTCCTATTGGCGTCTATGAACCAGAGCTTGTTGGAAACACGCCTATTACCAGGAGGCCATGAATCCTACGTTATAACCTTGTTTAAAAAGGGTGACAAGTTGGACCTAGCCAACTGGCGCCCAATTGCACTCTCCAACACTGACACAAAAATTCTAACAAAAATTTTAGCAGCTAGATTAGGCGCAATTACATCTGACGTCCTATCACCCAACCAGTTTGGGTTTATACCAGGGCGTTCAATCTGGAACAACATTCAACCTGTTGCAAAGATTTGCCAATCTACAGCAACTGGTGCCCTGGTCTTCTCAGATCAGGAAAAGGCGTATGACCGTGTTAGCTGGCCATACCTAAAAGAATGTCTACATGCCTTCAAACTCCCACCAAGATTCATAAAATGGGCGATGCTCTTAACAGAATCTGCAACCATGGCTGTATGCGGCCCTGGATTCCTAACAAACAAGATTAAACCCCACAGAGGGCTCAAACAGGGGATCCCCTCAGCCCACTGCTATACAATTTCAGTTTTGACCCACTACTTTGCGTAACTGACTCACGTCTCATGGGGATAACCAAACAAGGACAACCAACAGTCAAGATACTGGCCTTTGCAGATGAATGCGTAGCAGGTATAGCAAACAATGAAGATGCCCGACATCTGGAACACACTCTAGAGGAATACTCTGAGGTGAGCAATGCATCGCTCAACAAAAGGAAGACAGAAATCATCCTCTTAGGCAAATACACAAACAATTGGGCCACAACATCAGAACCTCATACCAACACATGAAGAAAAAACCCAATCATTTTACCCTTTGCAACACCTCCCACCACCACTCCTGTCTAACACCTTGGAATTTGGCTGGAATCAGGGGGATATGCTAACGAGACAATGAAAAGTAACCTGTTACAACGGAAATCCAAACGCGTCACCTCCCTCAAGGGAAGAACCCCAGAATTAACAAGATGAGTTACAGTTGCTAACTCGCTCATCCTCCCAATACTGTGATACCAGGCCCACGCGATCGCCTTCTCACCTACCTTTATAACCTCAATACGCGCGCTTATCCAGGGCTGGCTGAGGCCCAGCTCTCACCCTCCTATATGGATGGAAACACTATTTGGCCCACGCTCAAGTGGAGGCATGGGACTAATAGATTTTGAGAGCCACGCCAATTACATCCTAGGTACCTGGATAAAGGAAGTCCTTTCTCCAGACCTCCCGCAACAACACTGGTCCAGAGCAGCAAGGACTAACTTTACACAGGCGCTCAAATTAACCAACCCACATAGTCCACCCAAACTACTTTCATACCTTGCCAAGCACCCTACTGCAACGGGTCCTCATGGAACCTCCCCTCATTTCAAACATATCCTCCAAACTATCCGCTGTATGGGATGGACCATAGAGAACATGGGTACTATACAGGGAAGGGGATGACCCAGCCCCCAATTCAAATTAAGAAACCCAGAAAACCACCCCCAGAGAGATACACTCGCAACAACCCCTAAGCATAGCTAGGATAGCATACCTAGATATGTTGGACATTCCCTATGATTTAACCATACAGAAGGCAATGTGGAAAATGACTCACCACCCACTCCTACAGCCAAGGATAAGAGCAAACGCCTGGCGCTGTTTGAGAAGGACCTATATGATGGCGGACTATTCCAACTCCCTCCACAAAACATGTGCAGTATGTGGAGGGGAGGGATCCCTACATCACCGCCTAGAAACATGCCCCCCAACCAAAGCTATATGGCATGAAGTCGCACGCCTGCTTAAGATCCAAACAAACAGGAATTTTTGATATCAAAGAGCATCTTCGCGCTCCAGATTGAGTCACCAATCCCATCTACCCTCCGTTCCCTAATAATACCCATTGCAATGTGGACAATCCACACAATTGCATTAGATGCGTTCAAGGGCACAGTCTCAACCATTCATGGGGTTATTAACAGATTCCATGTCCACTTACTGGAGCACTTCCAAGCCTGGCTCTATGGATATATGAGACCAAGGCAAAAAGCGCTCATAGAATCATGGTTCCCACTATGGTTCCTCCACACAGACCCTTTCCTTCACACCTGCTCCATAGCAGGGGAAACCCCTCAGAGTAGCGCACCAACCCCCCATACCTGGCAGTCCCGCTGGCAACAGGGGTAAATTGAGTACCCTGGGATGCCCAATTTTATTTGTCAGTTATTTCCTTAATTTTACATATATTTTGGTAATGTCCATCCCCTGGTTGGCTTACCTCATTTAAATAAAATAAAGATTGACTTTTTACAAAACTTGTTATTTTGAAGAGAAAAAAATAAAAATAAAAATTTAAGTAAAACTAAAAACAAAACAAAAAGGCACACTAAAAAGTCACACATAAAAAAGTAAAAACAATCTCTTTGTCAATAATTACGATAATTTTTTATTCATGTTTGACTGCAAGAAAAGCAAGGTAAGTGCACCTTGTATTATTGTAAGCATGATTGTATTCAAGTACAATTTATACTTTGTATATAACACATATGTATATACATATATATAATATATGTTAGAACTAGGATGTTGTAGAGCTGTATAATGTTCACAACATATTATATTACAATTTATACATTGTAATATTCTATATCTTTGCATATATTTGCATGTAAGTGCGCATGCCTTGCTTTTCTTGCAGTCATATATGAATAAAAGAATAAATTGATTATTTGACAAAAAATTCATTTACTTTTTTGTGCAAATTTTTAGTGTGACTTTTTGTTTGATTTTTATTCTTTTACTTTTTATTTTTTATAGTAAAACAAGGTTTTTTTTACTATCTAAACAAACTTTAATCAAATTATTATCATATATTGCAAAAGTTTTATTAGCAGGGCAATTTAGTTTATAAAGATAACACTATATACTGAAAATTTTTTCATATATTTATAAAATATTAACCAAATCTTTTTATTCAAACTTTTACTGTACAGAGTAATCAAATAGTGAACATTTTGCTTATTGTTCAATTGTGATTTAAATTTTTTTTGTCACTTATATATTTTGAATATCATAGACCATAAAAGCATGTTATATTTACGTTTAAAGTTTATTGATATTTGGCTTACTTAATTGACCATTCAAATTTATATCAAGTGTTGTTATAATTTTTATAGAAATTTCTCATTTTATCCTTCTCTGATAATGCATTATTATTGCAAGGTTTTCTTCATGTTAATTTGGAGTTATCCAAATCTCAATCCTAAATCCATTGAGATATTTAAATTGGCTAAGGCTGACATACACTTGACCTTCAGCAGTTAGCTTTAGACCTAGATAAAGACTGCATAGTCCACAATGCTGCAAATTTTATGGACATTTGATGCCTATGATGAAATTAATGGCAACATTTGTTGTTCAGCAGTTCTGTAGCTGTACAGGAAGGAAATTGAATGGTTTTTAGCTTACTACGTGAGAGCCATTTCCACCAAAGTCTATTTAGACTAATGGTATATTGTTCTCATATAGTTGTCCTCTACAGTGATGTGGCTAAATGATTTCAGTCTTGAATCTTATTGCTACAGTGACAAAACATCTGGATACAACATTGTTCAATTGTAGCATGACTTTTTCTTTATCAATTATTTAAAAGTCTTGACAAATCCAAGTTTACTAATGACAATCAGTATGATAGTATTCAAGTGGGCATCATCTCTCAATGGTTGATAGCATCCACAAATTGACCTTGCGCTCAAATCTTGAAGATTTAGTGCCTTTGCTTCTAAAGCGCACCAATACTTTCTTCTTGTGATCATTAACTTAAAGATTAGTCAGATAAATTTTTAATGCTCAATCTATTGTAAATTCAGCATCCATTTTGGTGTTTACTTTGTTAAGCAATAAAGCTATGTGGTTTGCTGTGAGTTCTCCAACTCTAAGTGCATTAAGAATGTCAATATTGTATTATTATGTTGTTGTAACAAGCGGGTCTACGCCATTGTGTCACGAAGGATTTAGATAATACCAGCCATATCACTGATCACGTTATAAAATAAGCCCGCAGAGACTCATCCTTGAACCTGTAAGCCATGTCAGGATGTCATGATATATTTAAAAACAATGGTCCCAGTGATACTTCATGCCAACACCAGGGTCTGGCCCCATTACAGCGCAAAGGATGAGGCTAACGCTTGACCTAGCTCACTACTTGTGCTCATCCTCAAATATGTGTTAGAAAACCCACGTGCAATGGAATGGCCTGGCTTTTGGCGTGGGTACACCAAGACCCACAGGGCAGCCAAGGTCTACAAAGCCCGCTGGTTTCAGGGGACTATGGGTGAGCACGTGAGGGGAGGTGTTGGAAAATTTCCATCCAATTTAGTTATTGCTCATATATTGCTTAATTTACTAAAATTACTAACAGGCAAGTTATTTTCAATAATAAACTAAAATAAGCTATAGGGAAACATCAATAAAAAATTAACCCAACACCCTGCTATTTTCAAGGTGCTTAGTCTTATGTTGGGATGGGGGGAGAGATGTTAAGCTGAACCACGGTAGTATGGTTCAATTTCTTATTATATATTTAAAATTTACAGTTTCTAACATCAAATTCACATCAATAGTATCAGTTGACTTCCAAGCTATTTTTGGGTCATTTTCCCCAAACTCTGGAGGTCTGAATTCACTTTTTTGATTTTGGACTAAAGTGAAAAATTAAAAACCTGATTTCACCCTCTTTTTCTTGACTTTTTCCGCGAATTGGACTTTTAGGTATGTTTTTGTTATGCAGGTCGGCTTATGAGTGAACCAACCGTTGGGGAAGGAGATGGGGACCGTTGTGTGGGGCTTCATAATTTTTTGTAATCTTCACAAAGTTGTTGTTTTTTCCTTTGATAATACCTTGTTGATTTTGAGACTTGAGTGAATTTGGGCTGGGGGGTAGATGGAGAAAATGTTTGGGAAAATCAGGGAGGGGCAGAGGCTACTATCCTTTATCTAGGGTATTCCCTAGGTCAGAGATCTGGTTGAAAAGAAGGGTTTTAATATATGAAGTACTTCTGGTTTCTAAGGAGTGCACATCCCTGCCCACTTGATGGCTGGCCCTGAGGCCTTACAATATGAACACAAATATGTATATATAATAAGAGTATTTTAGAACCAATTAGTTATAGTAATGTTTATTAATATGTTGAGTATTTTCATAGAAGATAAAGCTAAATTCTTTATATTAATCTAAAGGTAAGATGACCAGAGGATGGACATTATTAAAACTAAAATTTAAAACTAAAAATAATGTAACTAATTGTATCAGACAAAACGCCTAAATGAGAGTATTGAATGAAACATTTTGAACAAAAAATAACTAACCAGGTGGGCAGTGGAAACTGCTTATCCCTCCATGGTGGAAGGGAAGGGGGATTAGGAGGCTCATCTTTGGCATCAGCTTTCTCCTCCCAGAGTAGGGTACATGTCAAGGCAGATAATAAGGGCGTTGAGGCATTGGCGGCATATGGTTCAATATCACTAATTATTGGTGTCACAATTCTGATATTACTGGACAATAAGCCCTAATTCATTAAGGTGGAATGGATAGGGTCTTCCAAGTTTGATATGAGTGATGATTATTTGAGCGCCTTGAGATGAAGCGATATTGGGTTGTTGGGAAATTGCTTTGAATTAAGCGATCATAAATGAACAAATGAAGAGTTGCCAGAACCAATGATATACGGCGAATTAAATTACTAAGCCATGGAAGCGGTATCATCTGAAGTCGCTATAATATAGCTGAGATGAGATGATTGAAAGAAGAAAGTTGTCAATAGTTTAGAGTAAGCGGAACAGTAAGGATCCACTGTATTCATTATATTAAATAAAAGGATGTGGCGTGAGCAAGAGATCCATATTTATCAAATAAGTTTATTCTGTTGATTTTGAGGATAACAATTATCATATCATCAGTCCTATTGCCTAGTGGGATGAACTTTGTGCAAAAACCGTTACAGTGTATCTTGACAATTCCGCTGATTCTATAACAGTAGTGCTCACTACAGGGGGCCCATTGATCAATCACAATAACAATATAATTCCTCAGTTGCAGGCCATGTCATATCAGGCTTGCTCTGGCAAGGAGTCTTTCTGAGCCGCTGCAACTGTTGAATATGTGGAAATCAAGCTTACCTTGGACGCTGCGCTCCAGTGGAAGAAGGAGTTCTGCAGGAGGTTTGTATTGATAAGCTGCCTCCATTTGATCGCAATGGGAACATCCATGGATTTTTTAAGCAATTTAAGTTTGCAGTAGAAGGAGCTTCAGATCAGGATAAAGCCAAATTATTAATATCCACCTTGGATGTCGAAAGCACTGACCAAGTTACTTTCTTTTTTCCCACCAGTTCTGTTACCTATAAGAAGAGAAGAACCTGTGTTGTGGTTATTTGGAGGAGCTCTGAAAATGGCGCAGCGGAAGGCTGAGTTTCTAACCATTGGGTTTCAGCATAATGAGACCCTCACTGCATTTGGTGATCACTTTACGGTGGAAGCCCATGTGTTAATTGGGGAAGGGACTTTAACTAAATCTGATGTATTCATAGCGTTGACCTCCTCAGTGAAACCATACCTTGAGCTTTTCTATAACATAGCTCCATATTTAAAAGTTAACATACCTTTGCTTAAACTCATTCAAATCTTATACCATCTATCCGCTACCTTCTCTCCACCCAATATAGAGTGGAAACCTATCACCTCCGCCATTACTTTCTTATTTGGGGGAGTTATCTCTCCCTGTTTAGTGTCCATTTAGTAACCCCCAGCATTATTATCACTACAAGCCTCACTTCCAACTGATTTGCCGTCAGCAGTTCAACTATCAGGAGGGGTCTGTTTACACTGCTTGATCCCAGCCTAACTTTTGGGGTGTCCCGTTTTACAACAATCATGGACACAAATCTTACAGGGTCAATTGTTTCACATGCGGTCGCTCTGGGACTTTGCCAGAAGTTGTCTTAATCGTCAGGCTCATTCTCTACTGCAGGAGCAGTAAAATCTGGGAAAAGTCAGATCAGAGTAGAGATGGGACTCTCTACTTTCGCTATTCTAACTCAAAACGTCCCACCTGAACCTATCCCGGTACATCCAGTGGAAGTTCCACAGTATGATGATGGGTTTTTATATCAGCAGCCGGTTAGGGGGGTGAATGTGCTGACATGAGTGCAATATATGGACATGGTGGAAGCAGGCCCTGAGGAGCACCCAAAACTGTATGCTTGCCAATTGTTTGATTACCTTCCTACAGATGAACCTGATCCATTAGCTGATGCGCTCTTCATAAAAGGGGTAAACATGGCCCTCCTTGTGGACGCTATTATTAAAAATACTCTAAAGTGGGGAAGGGTATTATGAGCTTCCTTGGAAAAAGGGATCCGTTAAATGTCATGTTTTAAAAAATCAGAATTCATCATACTCTGAGTGTACTTACTGTGACACTTTTGTAGCAGAAACCTGAGTTTGTGCAATAAATTGATATGGGTGCCCCAATCAAGATAGTGTTCACAAAGTTGGTGGCAAAGCTGGCATCAAATCCTGACGTGGAGCATCATATGGTTTATGGGACTGCAGGCGCGGAAAGCACGGTCTCTGAAGGAGCATATGGCACACTACCCTTGTAGTTTGGGTTGATTGTCATTGTAGCCCCATCCATAGTGCTACCAAACAAATAATTATTGCCTGTTAATTGAAACTGCTTTTATGAGTCACTTTCGATCTGTTGTTGATATGACAGCAGAGACATTTGAAATTCTGGGGCAGCGGATCCCAATCTACTTCACTTCCAGCGGAATGCCAAAGGATCCTGTACACATGAGTCACATTAACCTTGCGTAATGTGATGGGGTGGTTTTGTTTCACTATCATTGACTAAAAAACAAGACCTGGGCCCTTCCCCAAAGAATTTAGAAATATCAAGGGCTACCTCTTAGAGCTGCTGGCACTATATCTATTCCCTCTGGACACCAAGTAAACATAAACACCAAGTTAGAGGTGGAAGTCCCTGCTGGGCTATATGGGGAGGTCATTGGGCCCTATCAGCAATCCCAGCTAGAGCCTCACATGGCCCCAGGCATTATAATCCTGGGACATGGGGAGATCAAGGTCTTGGTAGTGAATCTCCAGGATAAACCAATGCAAATCCGCCAACACCAAGTAGTTGCATTCCTACATTTCACCTAGTTGAGGAGGTCCTCAGGATTCATGAATTCGGTTCACTAGATGAATTTGGTCTGCCCGTCAAAGAAAAGCCTGGTGTAATGGCATTTGTTCCACATAAAAATTTAATGGGGTTAATGGAAGACCAGAGAGATCAAGTGGAAGCTTTATATTAAAAATACAAAGAGATCTTTGCTGTTTATGATTATGATTAAGGGTGCGCGTGGGGAGTGATCCATCAAGTGGACACTGGGATCATCCCTCCATCAAATCTCGGCCAATCCACTGATCTAGAGCAGCAGAAGAAGTTGTCATGGCAGATATTAATAAACTTCTAGAGCATGGAATGCTTGAACCATTGAAGAGCCCATGAGCTTCCCCTGTCCTAATTATCAAAAAGAAGGATGGTACTAACTGGGTAGTAATAGACTACTGCAAGCATCTAGTACTAAAAAAATAGACTACTGCAAGCTCAATAGCATTACAAAAAAGGACTCATACCCTTTGCTTGGATTGATGATGCTTTGGACCGGTTGGTGGAAGCCCATTACTTCTCCGCAATGGATTTGATATCTGGCTATTATCAGATTGAGGTAACTGTGGCGGAACAAGAAAAATGCGACATTATCATGTCAAAAGGGCTTTTTCAACCAACACAAATTCCAAAAGGGCTGAGAAATATCATGGCTACATTCCACCGGGTGATGGGCACAATCCTTAGAAAATTGAAGCTGTCCTGTGTCCTTGTATACCTTGATGACATCAACATTTTTCCCGCACGTTTTTTTAGCATCTTACCCATTTTAAAGAGGTATTCTGCAGATTGGATGAGTCCAACATCAAAATAAAACCCTGGAAATGCCACTTCTTCAAGGATAAGCTAGAGTACCTTGGGTTTGTAGTTGATGCAACAGGGCTGAGGCCCCAACCAGCTAAGGTGGAGGACATTCAGATGATAACTACATAAGCAGTAAGTGTAATATGCAAGTATTTTTAGGGATGGTTGGTTACTATTGCCGCTCCATACCTAACTTTGGTTGTATTGGAGGTCCGCTGTTTGAGTTATTAAAAAAGGATGTCACGTTTGAATGGTTGTAACGCCATCAACACTCCTTCAAAACACTTTGAACGTCATTGATCAATGCTCCAGTACTACTTTACCCAAATTTTAAAAAAGAATTTATTGTACAGACGGATGCATACCTTTCTGCTGTGGGGGCAGTTCTGTTCTAACAAGATGACGAAGGGGAGGAGCACCCAGTGGCATACTGTAGTAAAAGCCTGAATAACCATGAACATAATTATACTGTGACTGAGCGGGAGTGCTTAGTGGTAATCTATAGTTACAAGCAATTCAGAGTATATATTGCATGGGGCAAAGTTCAAAGTTATAGTAAATCATGCCTCATTACGCTGGTTACAGAACCTTAAGGAGCTGAAGAGGCGTCTAGCTCGATGGGCCCTTAAACTGCAGGCTTACAATCTTGAGATTCTTCACTTAACAAGAGCCAAACACCAAAATGCAGACTGCTTGTCAAGATTACCAACTATTTTAGTAACGGCGGATCTGAGCAACATCATGTACAATGGGATGCTTAGTGGTAAGTATTATGACGAGCAGCTACAGGTTGTAAAGGCGTTGAATGTAATATGAGCTGATACTTTTCAGCAAAAATGGTGAGTTTTATAAGCGGATTGGTGATTCAACAGTGAACTTTCTGCGACCCTTGGCACGGCCTAATATTATTATGAGTGCACATAGGGCCATCGGACATGGTAGTGTGCATAAGACAATAGAATTATCTCAGCCTCAGTATTACTGGGAAAGCATGAACTTTGATGTACTTGATACTATCTCCTCCTGTCACCAGTGCCAAGTGGAAAATCCATTCCTCCAGAAGACTTCATACTGGTTGGTGAAGCCGCACTTTGCTTGTCATACAGCTTCCCTGGATGTTGTTGACCCTCTGCCAATGGGAGCTAACTGGTCCAAGTAAATTTTGGTAGCAATTGTCCACTTAACCTGGTGGGTGAAGCAAGGGCAAATGGGATTTAGGGGCGATCACAGTGGCCAAATTCATAATGGAATGTATTATCCAACGGCATGGCTGTCCTCAGTTCCTCATTACTAATAACGGAATTAACTTCACTTTCCACATCCTCCCAAATCTTAATGAGCTGATGGCCCTCCAAGGAGTTTTTGCAGCCCCATACCACCCCGTGTCCAAAGGAATGTTTGAGCGGGTCAATGGGACTTTATTGAACATACTCCATAAATTAGTAGTGGATTGAACCTCATATTGGAGTTCCTTTTTGTCCATAGCCA